>PVJS01022442.1:0-30515 GCA_004027185.1 Glis glis
ATTTTGAGTTTTAATTTCTGTTTAAGGTAGTGTTTGTTCTTTGCCTAGTTGTTTGTTTGATGGGAATCACTGTTTCTCTGGTTCTGGTGTTTCCTTATTATTTCTTCTTTGTAATTAATCTCTTTGAGCATTTTCTCTAGTGCTGGTTTGGAAGACATAAAGTCTTTCAGCTTCTGTTTGTCATGGAAGGTTTTTATTTTTCCATCGAATTTGATAGATATCTTTGCTGGGTAGACAAATCTTGGTTGGAGGTTGTTTTCTTTCAGAGTTTGGAATATGTCGCTCCAGTCCTTCCTGGCTTTCACGACTTGGTTTGGAAGGTCAGAAGTGATTCTTATTGGTTTGCCTCTGAATGTTACGTGCTCTTTTGCTCTCGCTGCCTTTAAGTTTCTCTCCTTGGCCTCTACATTAGTCAGTTTGATTATTATGTGGCATGGTGAACCTCTTCTTTGATCCTGTCTATTGGGGGTTCTATATGTTTCCTGTACCTGTGTATCTACCTCTCTTTCTATGTTTGGAAAATTTTCTAATATTACTTCTCTGAATAGATTATTGATTCCTTTAGTTTCAGCTTCTAATTCCTCTTCTATGCCTATTATTCTTATGTTTGCTCTTTTAAGACTGGCTGAGATATCCTTAATGTCCAATTCATGCCGTCGAATTGTTTTCTAGAGGTCATCTTCTAAGAGTGAGATTCTGTTTTCCACGTGGTCTAGTCTATTGTTGATGGTCTGTATTGATGCCTTCATTTCAATTATTGCATCCTTCACTTCCTTCAGAGCTTCTTTTTGATTCCTGCTTATTTGATCCTTCATTTCTATCAGGCTCTTTCTGAATTATTTTCGGAAATCCTGTATTATTTCCTCTACTGAAATTTTGAATTGTCCTTCTGGCAATCTTTGCACTTCTGTGTTGGCGGGTTCTGTTGTTGTGGGATTGTGGGGGCTCATTGTTTCTTTGCTATTCTTCCTTTTCATAATTTCAGGTTTCTTATGTTTATACCTTTGTTGCTTTTTGGTAGTTCTCTCTCTCTCACTCTGTAGGTATCCTATGTCTAATCCCTCTCCCTTTATGTTTTGTTATCCTGGAGGTAGATAGTTGCTACTAGGTGAGCCTTAAAGGTGAATATCCTTTCCTGAATGGTTATTCTCACTTGCTCAGTATAATGTCCATTTGCAGGCCCAGTTCGTTCTTGGTCTTCTTCAGTGATTGGGGCCCTTGCCTGGTGCTTCTCATTACCTGTGCAAGTGACCAGTGCTGCTATTGCCCTTCTCACTGCAAGCATGGGTCTCCGTGGTCTCTACTTGGGCTGTCCCTATGTTTCTCTCTATCTACACCTATGGCAGGTGTCACCAGCAGGGAGCCCTAGGCTTGTGTCTCTCTTTGTCTACAGAAGCTGCGGGTGTCGCCTTGCCCCAATACTATGTAAACACTGACTCCACGTTTTCCACAGAGAGGGCTGGTGTGGTCCAATTTTCCCTGGTACCACAGCTCTATGTCCTGTGGTGCTCCCCGGGGACTCTACAATGGTGCTGCAACCATGGGCTGCAAGTCTGTCCCACCCAAATGTCACCAGGGACTGTCTGCTTATCCACGCGTCTACCATGTCCCACAGCAGACACCACTCCCGCCTCTGCCAGGGCAATCCGCACTGTCCCAGACACCGCGAGTCCCTGTGGCGGCGCTGGGTGCTCTCCTCTGGGGCGGCTTGTTGACTTACGGTCTCGTTGAGCGCTGCTCTTAATCTCAGGGTGGGGGGGACTCAGTCACTGCTGCAGGTTCTGGTCAGGCCTCCAGGCCCTGGGGACTCTGCCGAGTATGGATTGAACTGCTGCATGCACCCATCGCTGATGCTCTGCAGTGTTGTTTTTAGAGGAGGTCCCTGGCTTCTTTGTTGGTGACCTGCAGAAGCCGCAATGCCGGAAGCCGCTGGCGCGGTCTGACCAAGATGGAGCCGCTGCCGCTTCTGCCAACACAGCAGTTTGGGTCTGTGTCGCACGTGGAGCGAGTCGCTGCTCGCCTTCACTGCTGCTGTTCTGCAGCTGCTGGATTCACAGCAGGTCGCTGGCGTCTCCGTTGGTCTTGTGCAGGAGCCACAATGCTGGTAGCCACCGGCAAAGTCCTGCCAAGATGGCGCCGCTGCAGCTGCTGTGGCCACCGCCGTTTGGTGTGTTGAGTGTGGAGGAGCCACTGCTCGCTTTCGTCTCTGCTGATCTGCAGCTGAATTCACAGCAGGTCTCTGGCTTCTCTGCCGGCGGTGTGTGGAAGCCGCGATGCCGGTAGTGTCCAGCGCAGTCCAGCCAAGATGGCGTTGCCGCATTTCCTGAGGTAAGGTGCTTGGAGCTTTTTACTTCCCTCTGCCTTGCTTTCTGGCTTTGATTTTGTCACGTTTCAAACCTTTCGTTGTTTACTTCAAGTTTTTGTTGCTTTTCTTCTCCTTTGGAGAAGTTGCTTTCACAGCAATTGAGATCCAAATCTCAGAGAGATCGTATCGTGGTATCTCCCTTGGTCGCCATCTTGGGTCCTCTCTTTTTTTATATTTTTTAAAATTTTTATTGATGCATCGTAGTTATACATCGTGGTAATATTCAAATTGATATGTTTATATATTCATACAACATCTCTTGATACATAGATATCATTTTATTTGTGCTAGATTGACAGACATTTCAAATTGTAGCCTAGCCAGGTGCAGTGGCAAACATTTATATTCCCAGTACTTGGGAGGCTGAGACAGGTGCATCTCAGGTTCAAGGCCAACCTTAGCAACTTAGTGAGACCCTCAGCAATTTAGTGATACCCTGTTTTAAAATAAAAAACAAAATAGGGCTGAGGGTGTAGCTTGGAGGTAGAATGCCCATGGGTCCAATCCCCAGTATCATAAATAAATAAATAAATAAATGAATAAATAATAAATATTGTAGCCTCATATTAGTAAGAATATAAATAACTACTGTTTTTAGAGTTATTCATATGGGTATACATGGCAATAGTGTGCATATATCCAATTTAAGTTGTATTGCATATGGATAGACCACAGTTGTTTTATATGTGTGTGTACTGATGGTATTTGGATGATTTCTAATTATTTTCTTAATTATGTAGTAAAATGTTGAGCTAAGTCTGAATGGTAAGTTCATGGATAATTGTTTTTCTTTTAAATCATTCCCATCTATGATTGTTAAACAATTGATAAAGCAAAAATAGAGTATATATTACAGAGTGATCAAAGGAAGAAAAGTAAAATATAGGTGGTAGATACAGCTGAACATAGAGTTATGCTGAGAGTTTCATTTGCTTAGAAGTTAAATAGCAACAACAAAAAAATTAAATGACTTCAAAATGTGATATGATTCAATGAAAGAAAAAATTAGGAAGAGAGATACTATCGGTGGGCTCTACTTTAGACCGGGTAGTCAGATACGATTTCATAAAGACATGGAATTTAAATTGTGATTAGGAGGATAGGAACAAAATCCTGTTGAGCCCTGTGATCCCATGTGTACAGAGCGGCATAGTGAAAGTCTCAGGGCAGGAAGAGCCTGGCTACTTTGCGAATCTGAAAGCAGGTCAGTGTGGGTGGGAGATTAGTGACCAGCTAGCAAGGGTAGAAGGAGGTAAGTCTGAAGAGTTAGGAGTAACCCAAGCTTGTTGGCTCATGATAAATAGTTGTGCAAACAAGTCATCAACTGAGCTGGGCATGGTGGTGCACGCTTGTAATCCCAGTACTTTGGGAGGCGGAGACCGGAGTCATCTGGGTTCACAGCCAGCTTCAGCTCTCTCTCTCTCTCTCTCTCTCTCTCTCTCTCTCTTTCTCTCTCTCTACTTAGTGAGGCGCTCCGCAACTTCATGAAACCCGGTTTCAAAATAAAGTATAAAAAAAAGAGGGCTGGGGGTGTAGTGCGGAGGTAGAGCGCCCCTGGGTTCAATCCCCAGTACCGCAAAAAAAAAAAAAAGTCATCAACTGATTTTGACATATGTGTTTTCCCTCTCCACCAATTTCACATCCTCTGTCCCTTTCCATATGTCTCAGATGACTGCTGCTTTTACCACTGCACGGAGGTAGATCTTTCCCGAACTGTTATTTTATATGAATTAGTAACTGAACGCTGATTATGCCTAAAGGAGTGTTGCTATATAAACAGTGACTTTTTCATTGATCTGTTGCCATTTAGAATTTGGAAAGTTGAGGGAGGATGTGGAAGAGAATGTGAGTGGGTGAGAAAGAAATGCTACAGGGCAGAAAGCATCAATTCCCGAATTTCATAACAAATGATAAAAGTTGGTATGTTGTTTATTTCAACAAAACAGGAACCAGACTTTAAGCTGTTTCTGAGTTACATATAAAGAAAGGTAGTCTAAATTTTAGAATTTAAAGTGAAATGGCAGATTTGGGAGGGGATACATCCACTCTACAATGTAGAATTCATACGACTCAAACTTCCCACCTGTGTGACTTCTCAAGGGGAAATCCCCAACAATAACTTCACATATCTATGATGAAACAGGAAAAAAAAAAGAGTCAAGAAATGTTTAAACCTCTGTGCATAATATCATATGATTTAGTTACATATGGTGTCAAAATTGCATTAGTAATTTTATATTTGATATAAAATGTTCCATTATATTTCATGAAAGAGTGCACACAGCATGTATCTTATACATATGTAAAATCAGATTTTATCATAAACATTATTTTATCCTCAGGCACTGCAAAAAAAGTGAATGATTTTCAGTATTATCAATTATAATTCTGTACAAATGGCATCTTTATTTTAATATTTTCATCATTATAATTTCTATAATCTGGCATATTCTAAAATTGTTATTGGGAATTAAAATAACAAAAATAATACAGAGATTTCCTGAAAAAATTGAAAAACCACATGAAAGAATAATGATTGATTTCACTTTAATATCATAAAAACAAGGACAAGAAAGTTAATTTTTGTTATATTCCTAAGTTAAACACTATCAACACCACCCAGTGGATAGAAGAGTCATTTAATGGTCAAAGTAACATTAACATTGGTAATGTAAAGCGATTTCACAATTTTGAACCAAACTAGAAAATTATTGATATTATTCCAAAGTAATTCTGTCTCTTTTTTCTCTTTGTTTGTTTCTTTATCCCTCCCCATACACAGTTGTTTTAAAAGGAAAAATAAAGTTCTCCCATGTAGTATATTAGTAATGATGGAAGGACAGAAGTACAGTGTGAGTATCTTAAAGTTAAGTGTTGAGATGCAAAGAATACTAATTACTCTGTCAGGTAATTGTCCCTGCTGTTTTGACAAAAATAATGTGATATAATTTAATAATGACCTAAGAATATAATAGATACCTTGCTTAATGAGGACATGAGATTCAGACTTCATCCTATAAGCATAGTGAGAGCTAAATAATAAAGAAAATTCATAATATGAATATATGGTATAGACACTGTCTAACAACTAGTAAATTAAAAACAATCCAAAGGTCAACCATGGATGAAATAGGCTAATACATTAAAGTCTACTCATAAAATGAAAAAGAATGACCACAGCTAAACACAGTATAAACCCCCAAGTTACCATCTTAAGGATCTCCTTTTCTTCCCTTTCAGTCCAAATGATAAATTTTTCTCAAAGATAACACTGTCCACAGGTTATTTGATTGGGTTGTCTAACTATCCCTCTGGTCAAGATGGAAAATGGAGGGAGGAGAAAGGGTTAAACAAGAGACTAGCCATTTCTGCGTTGGTCATTTTCTAAGCTTTATCTTCTCTCTTAAATCTAACTTCTATTTAATTTTTATAGCTTTATCAATTAAATTTTGACTTTCCTAACAACAAAAATTTCCAATAAAAAATTCCAAATTCAGATGAGTTTACTGGAGAAATCTATCTAAAGAACTCACAATACTAGTCCTATAGCAAGTCTTTCAGAAATCAGAAGAGGAGAAAACAATGCCTAAGTATTTTAATGAGGTCAGTGTCACCGTGATATAAATCCAGAAAAATGGCATCACAAGAAAGACAGAACAATATCCTTTGTGTGCATAGATACAAAAATTATTAAGAATGTATTAACAAATCAAATCCAACAATATATGAAAAGGATAATATACCAGGACCAAGTCTATTTTGTTCAAAGAACACAAGGTTGATCTAACACTTGAATATTGATCAATAAAAGTCACCATATCAATGGAATAATGAAAAACTACATAAACATTTTAGTGGATGCATAAAAATCATTTGCCAAAATTGAACACTCTTACATGATAAATCTTTTAGAGTAGTAGGGAAAGAGGGAAGTAGCTTCAGTCAGATTTACGGCATCTTTGAAACATCACAGATACTACTACACTCAACCATGAAAGGCCAATGCTTTCTAGCTAAGATTAGAAATACATGAAGATGTGCACTTTCATTACTTCTACTTTACATTTTACTGGGGATGTTAACCCATGCAATAGGCAAGAAAAAAAATAAAATTAATGCAAATCAGAAGAAAAAATTAAAACTCTTCAAACTCTTGATTTGTAGATGTTACTATATATTTAGAAAACTTTTAAAAATTTGCAGAAAAGCTTCTAAGCTTATAACAAATTTAGCAAATAGGACACTAGATTGATAAAAAAAAAGTAATTATATTATTCAGGAGCAGTGGAGCAGTGGTGCACACCTGTAATCCCAGGACTTGGGAAGCTGAGACAGGAGGATTATAGGTTGTGGTCAGCCTCAGCAACTTAGGGGGGGCCTGCACAACTTAGTGAAACCCTAATTCAAATTAAAAGATAAAAAACAGGGATGGGATATAGCTCAAAGGTAGAATGCTCCTGGTTTCAATCTCCAGAAACACAAAAAAGTGATTATATTATCCTATGGCAATAATTAACAATATAAGATAAAATATTTAAACTAGTTGCATTTAGAATTGTATCAAAAATGAAATACAAGTATCAAAAATAAATATAGTGAAATCTGCTCAAATATTATATACTCTACTGCACAGTAAATTGATGCATAGTAAATTAAGTAAGATACATAGCACTTTTAAGAATGGAGACTTGATAATTGCTAAGATACCACATCTAACAGTAGATTTATAGCTTCAAAACAATCCTGATCAAATTCTAAAAGGTTTTTTCTAAAAGTATTGAAACACTATTTTAAAAATTCACATGTAAACACTAAAAAGACAGAATGTATAAATTAATTTTGAATAAAAAACCTTTGTGACTTCAAAGCTTACTATAAGTGTATAATAAAAAGGTAATTTGGTATTAGAAATACACATATAGATTAATAAGACATGATAGAGAGCCCCCAAATAAGCCAATAATCATATAATCGAAGGATATTAAAAAAATTTGACAAGATAATTAAATGGGAGCAAAGACAGTCTTTTGGTTCTTGAACAACTGCATATATTTATGAAAAAATTCCAGCTCTTGTATCACATCAGACACAAAATTAACTCAAAATAAGCTAAAGTTATTAAGTTTGTCATAGAAACCATAGGAGAAAAACCTCCCTGACATCAATTAAGCAAAATTTCTTTTAACTTGGAAATAAGAAGCATGAACTCTTAATTTTAAAAAATGATAACATTTGATCCCACTAACATACATTTTGCTCTTCGAAAGATATTGTTAAGAAGATAATAAGGTAAAATATTTTTGCAAAACACACAGAAAAAGACTTTTTTCCCCCCGGAAAATATATAGAATTCTTAAAACTCAGTAATAAGAAAACAAACCACACCAAAAAAAAAAATGGGCAAACAATTTGAATACACATTTACCAAATGAAATGACTGTGTGTCAATGAGCCCATTGGAAGGTGCTCCACATCACCAGTCATCAGAAAAATGAAAAGTAGAATTACAATGCAATATCACTGCATACCCATTTAAATGGCTAATGGTAAAGTCTGGCTATACCATGTGTTGGTGAGAATGTGGAGCAACTGGAAATCTCATGACTCCTGATGGGCATGCAAAAGGATACATATTACCAGGTGAGTTAGCAATTCTACTTTTAGGTATTTACCCAACATATTTGAAAACATATTTTCACATGAGTCCAAACTAAAAAAGAGACTTAAAAATGCAATGTAAAACTTCAATGCTAAAGCTGTTCAACTAACAGGTCACTGAAAATTGGGAAAATAGTTCTTTTAATTCTTCAACCACTTTATTGAAGTTTTATTGACATACAAAAACTGCATATTTAAACTGATGAATTTAAGCCGGGTGTGGTGGCGCAAACTTGTAATCCCAATACTTGGGAGGCTGAGATCGGAGGATCCGGGTTCACGGCCAGCCTCAGCTACTTAGTGAGACCCTGTTTCCAAATAAAGAATAAAAATAGGGCTGGGGGTGTAGCTCAGAGGTAGAATGCCCCTGGGTTCAATTCCTGGTACTGCAATAAATAAATAAATAAATAAATAAATAAACTGATGAATTTGAGGTAAGTCTACACAATCTATGCAATAAACATATCCATCTCTTCCATAGTTTCTTCCTTCAGATAGTCACCAGCTGATGAATGGGTAAATTGTTGTAAAGCTATAACATAGAATGCTATTTAGCAATGAAAGGAAAGAAATATTAACATATGCAGAATGTGGATGAATCTCAAATTATGTTAAGTGGAAGAAAATAAACATAATAAATGAAATAATAAGCCAATATATTATATAATTACATATGTGTGATATACTAGGAAAGGCAGATATTGTGATAGAAAGTGAACCAGTGGTTGCCTAATGCTAGGATTAGTGATGTTTTATATCAAATATACTACAAAGATTATGAAAAACACACCATCCTGCATTTTGATTATGATGATTAAACAACTACATATAATTACCAAAATTTATCAGACTGTACACATAAAAAGGGTGAATTTCACTGTAGGTAACACCAACAACAAATTTCACAGTGATTATTGATGTAGAAAGAGCAATGCTAGTGTATACAAGCAAGTTTGTTTGTTTGGATTTTGAGGAGTATCTGCTAGTATTAGTTTACTAGGGCTGCTATAACAACACACCATGAACTAGTGGCTTAAACAACAGAAATTTCTTTTTTTCCAGTTCTGGAGGCAAAATATAAGATCAATGTATCTGAGGCCTCTCTCTTTGACTTAAATAGGTCTACCTTCTGGTTATATCTTCACATGACCTTTCCACTGTGCACACAATCATAGTGCCTGTTTTTCTTTTTATAAGGCCACCAGTTGTAACAGAGTAAGCCCTGTCCTTATGACCCCTTTTAAGTTTAATTGCCCCTTGAAAGGCACTATCTCCAAATATAGTCACACTGATGGGTTATAGCTCCAACATGTGAATTACAAAGGAACACAATTCATTTATATCACTGCCAGTAAATCTTTAAGAAAACATTTGAGAAAATTAAGTCTGTATTTTCTAGTGGTTTAATAACTTGTGTATTAGAAAATCACTTCTCAGTATCTTTTCAAAGGAATTGAAGTCAGAATATCCATGTTTATAGCAGCACAATTCACAATAGCCAAATGATGGAACCAGCCTAGGTGTCTGTCAACAGATAAATGGATTACAAAACTGTGGTATATACATACAGTGGAATTTTACTCAGCCAAAAAGAAGAATGGAATTATGTCATTTATGGGAGAATGGATGGAACTGAGAATATTACACTAAGTGGGATTGGCCAGTCTCAGAAAGTGAAGGGTCCTTTGTTTTCTCTCTTATGTGGAAGCTAAGGAGAAATTGGGAAATAAGACATCAGATAAATGAGGAGAGATACCAATAGAATCGTGGAAGGGAATTTTGGGAGAGACATGGTGAAGGGAAAGGGGATAACTGATGAAGGAAACAGGTCAAACAATTCTATGTACATTACATTTAGAAAGCTATCTGTACCAATTTCAATATTATGAATGGGGAGAGGGAGAAAGTGGAGTGAGTTCTGTAGGGAAGTACACTGGGTGCTATGTGCATCTATGTTTCTATCACACTAAACCTCAATATGATGCATGGTTACAGTGCACCAATAAAAGTATAAAAACTGCAAAGAAAATCATTCTAGATAAGCTGGTAATTAACACTGAAGTACTATATAAATTCTATAACTATATTGGTCATGGGAGGAGTCATTGCAGAATCACATATTTATAAAACATGATAGAAGTTGAATTTCATATTTTATAATGAAGAGGAATCCTAACAATTAACCTTCTCACATTCTGTCATCTGAAAGCATAAACACACACCACACACACACACACACACACACACACACACACACAGAAATATAAACAGAAATATAAGCAGGAGAAATAATTCAGTTGAGGCTCCTGATCTTGTGGATTCAAAGCAGCCCCTATAATATTTTACTTAGTACTATTACTATGAAATAAGACAGAGATTTTTTTCTTATAAATATTTAATTTAGTAACCATAAAATTAGAATTAATTCAAGGAAATAATGTTTTCCTATTCTTTTCTGATGACTTCTTACTTTATATAATATTAATTATCCCAGAAATATGATATAATTTTAAATATATAAAAGAAACTCTTTTCAAGAGATTACTGTTAGTATTACTTAGTAAAACTAGTCAATGGTCATAGAAAATAACATTAAAATAGGAAAGAAAATTAAAACTCCAGATAGTGTATTTATTATGACATTATAGATGTTTCAATCATTTAAAAAATGATGAAGTATCTGAGTCTGATAGCAAAGACAAATTGAATGCATGCTACACTAGAATGATGAATGAGATGACATGAATATACACTTATTGTGCATGTATTATTTTCCATTTGTGTAATTTCAGCATCAAAATTTACCACTCAAAGGAACATTTGAATAATAGTAGTAATACTTTGAAATTCACCACTTAAAAATAGATTCTGCTCTAAATACATAGGTTGATTAGTAATCACTGGCAAGTTATTTTAGCAAAAATAAAAAAACTAGGTTTATGCGTGTTATGGATGAAACACACAGATGATTTTATTCATTTTTCAATCTAGCTTCTCGTGTTGACAGAGACATATTTAACATGTCTTAATTTCTGCATATTAATTACTATTGACCCAAATGCAAATGTCAATCTAGCTATATAACACTTTTCATTTATTGCATCCCCTATTTATTAGGAAGATTAATTTATATAAATTTCATTGATCATGTGAGGAGTGCCAACCATATTTAGAATTTGATTACTTTTGGTTTCTTGTGAGTTAATTTGTTTTGTTACTATGTTCTTGTAAATAAGGGTGGTAAGGAAAGAAAAGAAGGAAAGGAAAAGTAAAATGATAGGTAGATAGATCGATAAATAGAGGTAGAAGGGAGGGAACTATGGAAGTGACTGATGTTTATTGCATATATTGTGAGATTTTGTACATATCTCCATGAGTGTATATTTATGGTGTGTGTGTGTGTGTGTGTGTGTGTGTGTATTCAAAGAAAATGAAATCAGTATATCAAAAAGCTATTTGTACTGCCAAGTCCATTTATCATTATTCACAATAGCCAAACTATTTTAGTGACCTTAATGTCCATTGATGGATGAATAGATTAAAAATGTGATATATATATATTTTATATATATATAAATGTGATATATATATTATATATGTATATATATATATATAAAATATAAATTTAGCCAAAAAAATGGAAGGAAGTGCCATTTGCAACAGCATATATATTGAACCTGGAGGACATTATGCTAAGAGAAATAAGCCCAAAAGAGAAAGACAAATACTACATGTTGCACTTATATGAAAAATCTAAAATTTTCCAATTTATAAAAGCAGAGAGTGAAATTATGGTTGAACAAACAGAGAGATATGATTACAACATTTCCATTTAAAGATGAATAGATCCTAGAGATCTACTTATAATGACTAGTTAATAATACTGAATTATATAATTAGACTTTTGCTAAGAGGATATATCTTAGGTTAAGTGCTCTAATCATAAGGAGGGGAAGAGAAGGAAGGAAGGAAGGAAGGAAGGAAGGAAGGAAGGAAGGAAGGAGATGGATATGTTTATCACATAGATTGTGTATACTTATGCCCATGAGTATACACTATCTCCAAATTCATTAATGTAAATATGTACAGTTTTTTGTATGTCAATCAAAGTTCAATAAAGTGGTTGAAGAAAACAAAATAACTCTTTTTTCCAGTTTTCAATGACTTGTTAGCTGAATAGCTTTAGCATTGAGGTATTACATTGGATTTTTAATTCTCTTTATTCCCAAGTATTGTTGTGATATTCTGTTAGGGTTTTCAGAAAGTACCATGCTTGTTATGACATATGACAGGCTACACTGAAAGCAAATGACTCAGTGGTTGAAAAATAAGATTAGCACGATCCTATTCCTCTTTAAGTAAATTACATGTATTTTTTTCCACTGGCATAACTTTACCTCTTTTTCATACCCGATTTGACACATACAGAGAGCATATTATTCATTGAGCCTCACAATCTGTCATCTCCAATTATATGAAATTTAGTGGTGTGTTCGCAGCCAACTCCCCAAGCATTTTTCTGATCTTTACATTCTTAAAATTCTAGCTCAAATTATAGACAGATTTCTCAAAAAAAATAAGTGTCTAGAGTTTATACAGTTAAATAAAAAATACATGAACAGTCACAATTAAGTAATGCTATTTTCAGTGTATTAAATAGATACCTAACTCTCTCCTTATTGTAAGGACGATGCTTTTACTATTGTCACTTTTAATAAGTTTTATTTTCTCAGGGTATAGGACAACAGTACTGTTTATATTACCATATTTAATACAAAGTCAGAGTTTCTACTAATGTGACTCCATTTGATGGGAGAAGACAGTTGAACCACTGACAGCAGTTGGCTTTAAAAATATTTTTAAACATGGTTATTATTGTCTATGCTTTGATGTACTCTTGAAATATTTCATTCAGTAATCCTACTTAGAAAAATTTGTATTCAAGCCATGAAATCTGTTCTGAATTAGATTGTAGACACCATCCACTGTACATAGAGTTCAGAGTACCTAGTCCATGGTCCCAAGAACTTTACACTAGCTTCCCAGCTGGGCATTCATACTAAATAATTCATAACATTTTTTTTCTCAAGCGTTTGTCTCATAGAAATCTGGTAGATTCTCCTCTTGTCTCCTTAATGATCACTCACTGTTTGATATACATGGGAGAAGGGGAGATTCTCCTCCCAGGTCCCATGAAAAGAAGGAGGTGACCTCTATTGGTGATGGTGCTGACCACATTCAGCCTCAGCTGTCAGCCCCTTCTGGGTTCTTCTAAGCTACACTGGCTGAGGTCAGTCCCTCCTCAGGATAGCCTGCATCAAATATCTAACTTCTGGCGTACACCAGAGCCTGGTCATTTCACTCACTGTCATTTCACAAGTCTGTCAGGCCACATGTACTCGAGAGTTCTCGAACCTGAGCAAGGTTTTGTTGGGCTTTGACCTTTCTCTTCTCCCTGTCCTCCTGATAGTCTCTCCTTTCCCCAGGGGTTGAGCTCCAATAAATATTCTTCACATCAAACTCTGCTTAACTTCTGCTTCCAAAGGTAGCAATCTGTGACCACATAGAAAACAGAAGTAGGAAATGGTTGTAGGATAGCCAATGAAGTTGTATATGTTTGACATTTGGTTTTCTGCACATAATAAGAACACTGATGGTCTATTAAAGTGCATATCTTGCTTGCAGGCATTCCTGTATTCCCAGCTACCCAAGTGAGGATAACTTCTGCAAGCCAAGGTACAAATCCCAAAGTGATATGTCAGACCTTGTTTCTATTGTTGTAACTTCTTCTCCAGTGAATCAGAATAATGGCAGATGGTACATCCTTTGTGGCAGTCGAGTTGGCTCTGCTGGTTCACAGGGTGTTATCTCCTTTGAAATGCTTGCAAGAAGATCAAAGGGAGCTCAGATCTTCATGTTAAACCATAGATTATGAGTCAACCAGGGTTGGCCCAAGACAAATATCTGATGTGCGGTTAGTCATAGAGTGAGTCAGTGTTCTAATCAGGGGCAGAGTTACTCAGTTGAGGCTCCCTGCTCACCATGTTGAGCCTTCAAGTGCTCCTTCAAAGGGAATATCCATGTATTCTTCTGCTGAATTTACTTGTACATCATGTTTCTCCTCCCACGACTGCAAGACAAAGGTATTAATTGTGGTGAAAAATAAAGCTATAAACCTCTGGCAAGCTAAAATTGAGAACAAGCCATCAATGGGAAGTCTTGCCTGAGCACCTTGGGAGGTAAACTAGGTCTTCCATGGCTGGAGAAGGAGAAGAAGTCCACCTCAGACAAGTTTGGACTAGATTAAAGGCTAATTTTTAATGACATCATGCCACATCCCATTCAGATTTCCTTGGATAATCAACCACAAAAGTCAACAAAATGCAACAGCAACAACAACAAAAGTCTTCGAATTCAATATTCCACCAGTATTTATTGAGTACCTACTATGTGCCTAGTATTGTTTTAGGCTAAATGAATCAGACAGATAACAGTGAATCAGGCAGACATGTTTTGGTAGTCAAGAGGCTTACTCTTTGGATAAGATCAATTTTATTTTGTACTAGAGGCCAATTTTATTTTGTACTAGAGGCCACTTGTGGTATATGACCAGCAAGATAAGTGTTTAAACACATAAGTTAATAAAAGAATAACCTTTGCCACTCTTCCAGTGAGTTAATCTACAGCCACATTCCTGTCTTGGCACTGGCTTCAGTCAAGCTCCTGTAAAAGTTTACTATAGAACACATTGTTGACAATGGTCACAGAATGCCTGAATAACATTTTTGGTAATTGTGCTTAAAGACGTATACAAGGCACAAAAAGAACATTTTTATGAAATTAGATTTTTGAGTTGGAAGAATGACCTTGGACTCATCCATATTTCTCTAAATTAATGTAGTCTCTGCATAACGATATTTAAAATTAATTGCTTGGGCCATTTTTCTTTCCTTTGTAGATCTAGCAGGTAAGTAATCCGCAGCAACATTCATTTGATTCCCAAATTTATAATGTATTATCAGTAGTGAAAGAAGCTGAGAGAAGAAGATTCAAGGAATCAGGGAATCCACGGAGCAGGGGACTCAAAAGGTCACTTGTTGACAGATATTGCTCTTATCATTTTATAACTTCCTGTGCATCTCCTTCATGACACTTATTACAATGAAAATCAATCACATTCAATTACCTCTAGAAAAGTATCATGCCTAAGTGGCGAGGAGTAGGATTCAGAAACCAGTCTGCCAGCTCATGTTCCTGCTTCCACCACTACTAGCAATCTAGCTTTGAACACATTACTAAACTCCTCTGTGTTAACTCCTCATGTGTAAAATAAAAATAACACCTTACTCATAAAATTTTTATAGCATTTACATGAGTTAATATTTGTAATGTATTTGGAACAGTGTTTGGCATATAACATTGTATAACTAAGTATAAAATGAATAAAAAATTCAAAATATCCCTTCCCTACTAGTCATAGGAAGAGGAATGTATCTGCTTTATTTCTTGATAATATTCTCATCTCCTATAACTATGGCTGCAGATTGGGCTGTTCAATAAATGATTATATAATGAATGGATGAATGAAACTTTTGAGGCCATAAGTGTTAAAAAGGTCTACTTGAAATCACACATCTTAGTTCTTTAGATTCTTCAGTAGGATAATAGGGCCTGAGCTGCTACTGACTCAGTGTACTGTCCCTTGGGGCGGTGCAAATATCATTTTATTTGACATTACAGGAGCCCTAAGATGTAAGTATCAAATCTCCACCTCACAGTTTAGACAACTGAAGTTTGAAGAGGTTAAATAACTTATCAAAAGTTTGGGCCGAACCTCAGATTAAATCCAGATCTTTCTGATGCCGCAGTTTATGTTCTTCAACCACATGATCTTACAGCAAGATCAGGTAGGTAAGACTGAAATCCACAAGGGGAAATTTACTGGAGTATGAGAAAAACAATATTACAAGATGCATGTTAAAAGTATCTATCTTTCAGAAGACATATCTACTGGCTTTTATTCTCTGCAAATGTCAAGAGTGGTGATTTTAGCAATATTCCACATGACTTGCTGACATCTTTTACTGATATTAATTACAAAACTAAAGTCTAAGTTTAAGGTCACTGTAGTTCAGTCTATAAAATAGACTTAAACAAATTGTCCATATTTTTTAAAATTCAGGATTAACCAGAAATGCATTCAAAATATTTTCCCCATGATGAATTAAAGACTGCTTCCATTTGACAGAG
The DNA here is from genome assembly GCA_004027185.1 of Glis glis. Lineage (NCBI taxonomy): Eukaryota > Metazoa > Chordata > Mammalia > Rodentia > Gliridae > Glis > Glis glis. Next base: position 16,274 of record PVJS01022442.1, read on the forward strand.
CTCAAATGCAATAAAACCAAACCAAAAACCATCGCATCTCCAGTCATAAACCATGATGTAGAAACCATAGTGCGTAAGCCCTATGCTTAGATCCATGAACGAGGGAAAATGAGCAGAAAGCTTGGACAACTTTTAGAAATAATGCAAAGCTACCCAAGGAATCCCATGATAGGACTAGGAGCTCCCTGGGTCTAGATAAGCTGAGTAGGAATTTCTCAGAAGGGTTGAAATTGACTTACACAAGCACATTTTATCTGTTCTTCCTGAAGTGGTCCTTGTGAACTATTAGATTTATTTTCCTGGATTGTTTTATAATCAGACTATGGTAGGGTGTGTTAAACAAAGGACGATAACAAGTATAATCCAGCAGAATCACAAAGCATTGTTCTTGAAAAGTACAAAGAAAGCTGTTCTTGTTTCTAAGCAAGGCCCGGTGCATAAAGACACAGACGGATTTTGAGGACGATCAATATGCCAGCTATGGCAGCCACAAGCGCTGCTCGACTATCTCAGCACATAGCTCTAATATACTCTTTATCCTTTCAAACAGTATTTCCAAGAACATAATTCACATTTAGATTACACCTGAAGTTTGAATGCATTCTCCTCTGCTTAAAAATGTTGCATTGAATCCTTTGTGGGGTCACAATCATACCTCTAAATCTAAAGCAAGCCAGAGTCACTACCAGGGGCAAAGTCACATAACCTCTTGCTTCTTGCTTGTCTTATTTATGGCTGGGTCCACTCTCTGGCTGGTTGGTGACTCAATTTGCTTTGTCTGCCTAGCCTTCATCTTAAAGCTATAAATTTACAGCTCACTGACAGTGGTATCAAAACACACTTCGTGTTACTCCTGCACTAAACTGTTAACTCTTTACAGTAACTGGCTGCAAAAAAAGTGAACTTCAAATTTGATTACAGCAATTAACCAAAAGTGTTTAAGATTTCAAAAAGTTTGCCCTTTATTTATTCCTAAGTCTTCTGCTAGGTCTTTGAAATTAAAAAAAAAAACATGATTATATAGAGAAGCCAGAGTTAATACAGTAAAAGACTCAAGACTGGGTCTCATCTAAAAAAGGCCATTTTAGTCTCACCCATTTCACTAATTGTTCCTGCAAATTAATAAATCGCCGGCTGTGACATTGGACCGACTCCCATGTCCTTCTGCCATAAACATGGGGGCTTTGAATTCGATGACAGTGAAGGACATTTCCAAGTTTTGCCTTCCACGAAAACAAAGCGAGCTGATGAAATGTGTGGTTAGAGATGATAAATAGAAGACTCCATTTGTGAATGACCTAGAACCTCTGGCGCAAACAGAGAAAAGATAAATAGAGTGAGGGGCGCAAGGGAAGCGGAAGTGGCAGCTGTAGTTTAGACACTAATTAGGGAGAGATCAGGGACTGACCTTTGTGGAGCTTCCTCCACCCAGAAAGCCTCCTGCCAGGGTATTTAACGCGCGCTCCTAAATTAGCTGTAGTGGAGAGACCAGGCCCGTTTTACATAGGAAGAGAGCTTTCCTTAACATGTCGACAGCAGAACCTGGGAAAGACAGATTTAAACCAGGGGCTGTCAAGTCTAAAAGGGAAAGGGGATGCTTGGAAGTCAGAGATTATATTCTAAAACAAACACAGGAGCAAAAAAGCAAACAGAAAGCCAGACCCTAAGTCACAGTTTCATCAAAAAGCAACAAAACTCTTCACGGTAAGAGGAGCGCGTACTTCAAGGCTTGGGGAAGTTCATCTTGAACAAACAAAAGAACGTGTGAGCGCTCTGCGACTGGAGAGAGTGGCCAGCATGGAATGTTGTGGCAATATAAATTATAGAGAAGATGCGCGGCTTTTCATCTCGTGCCCTCGCCCGCAGATGTCTGCGTGATGAAAGTAGCAGTCATTGCCAGCCGCTCCAGTCCTGGAGCTGTGACACCCTGTGATCCTTCGCTGGATTCCTAATCTCCCTCTCCACCCGCTGAGCCTCCGCTTAGGAGCGTTTTAGGGTACACATGATGTGTTTTAAAAATTAAGCCACATTGCAATTAATTTCACTCTGAGAATTTCACAACATCCTTGGAGACCACAATGACCCTGAGGAAATTGTGCAACTGGGGTTGGGAATCTCTTGCCTAAGTTATAACTTTGTGAAAGAAAAACCGGGTGAAAGTGGGGGAGCTGCTCTTGCTGAAAACAATTGGGTGGGTGTGAAGTACACCTCACAGGAATAAGTTTAAAAGTAAGCAGTAGTAAGTCTGATGAGCATGTATCCCATTTCCGTTACCATTTTTCATGTTCATAAGTGTGCTTTTGTTTGCCAAAAGCAGAAGATGATACTACTTTTCTCTAGAACATGCCTTTTGTGCCTTAGCGACTCTTCATTGTCAATTTTAAATAATATAAGTAAGCAAATGCATGAGGTAGTAAATGTGAGGAACAAGGAGAAAAGAGTGTTTGGCTGGCAACCCAGTCCTCTATTTTAATTAAAAAGCATGTCTCACACACCATCAATAAGTTTTCAAGTGACCTGCCATGACTAGTTCTAATCACAAGCATGCCGTTCACTCTTTCATAATAAATTGGCAGATTATGCTAATATAAGAAAGGGAAGCTATCAATTTTATGTGTGCCAGACAAGCTATGCCATCGATTTCATAATTTATGATATGAGCTTGGGTGAGGAAGATGGCTAAAGACGTAGTTATACAAACAGAATAAAATGCTACAGGAGAATAATCCATCAGGTTAGTTGACAAATAGGTAGAGAAAAACGTTGCAAAATGTCATGCTCTCCTAGTGGTCAAAGGCACATGTGTTCAGTGTCACTTTATATCTGTCTTAATCCTGCAATAGAAATAGCTGTGGAAATAGCTGCTGCATGTCAATTAAGATGGGTCTGGGCACAGTGGCATAACGCCTGCAATCCCAACACTTGGGAGGCTAAGACAGGAGAATCATGGGTTTGAGGCCAGCCTCAGCATCTTAGTAAGACCCTGCTTCAAAACAAAAAAAAAAAAAATAAGAAGATCTAGGGGGTGTAGCTCAGAGTTAGAGTGTCCCTGGGTTCAATCCCTAGTGACAAATAACACACACACACACACACACTAATGGGTAATTGACATTTTCCAGTATTTGACTAAAAAAAGTCATAAAGATTTAGTTGATTGGGAGTTGTTTCTTCATATAGAAAAAATATGTAATATACATAGATGTAATATATAATATTCACATATAGGGAGTACTATTAATTGTACCAATACATTTTTAAATTACTACATAGTTTCTTTGTTTAGTTACTTTATAGTTTTCTCTGATGGAAAAATCATTTCAGTTAGTTCATATTCTTATAGAAAATGCAATGACAGCCGGGCGTGGTGGCACACGCTTGTAATCCCAGTACTTTGGGAGGCAGAGACAGTAGGTTCGCGGCCAGCCTCAGCTCTCACTCTGTCTCTCTCTGTCTCTCTCTCTCCTTAGTGAGGCTCTCTGCAACCTCGTGAGACCCGGTTTCAAAATAAAGCATAAAAAATAGGGCCGGGGGCGTAGCGCAGAGGTAGAACGCCTCTGCGTTCAATCCCCAGTACCCTACTGCCCGGGGGTTCCTTTATGGATTTCACTTTAAAACTGCCCTGTCTTCCTAAATAAACGAGATTTTGCTTGACATATTCTCCCGGCTCGTGGTGAGTGTTTCTCGAGCCGTCGACGCTCATTTTTCCCTGTCAGTCCGTGCCACTCTCGGGCGGGACCCGAGAATCAGGGATAGATTTATAATCTTACCCCAAATGGGATAAGATTATAGCTAAATATGTATACATTTAAGTACATGTTGCCTTAAGTTTATAGCCAAAACTAGTTGCTTGTTTTTAGTTAAAAGATTAGATTTTGTTCTAACATCCATTTTCAATATTTTAATATTTTTATCACATATTTTTCTCACATAAAAGTCTTCTAATGAAATTAGAGCAATTAAGAATAATCATGCTACATTATTTACAAGCATGAGAGAAAGTCATCAATTTTTCTATGGGTTTTGTTGATCAATCTAAAAACAAAAGTACATAACAGACAAAGCAAAGCAAATTAAGAATTTTAAACCTTATGCTTGCCCTCAATAATTTTTATCTTAGGTAGTTAATGCATATACAATGCATATGCTCACATGTAGACACACACACACACACACACACACACACACACACACAGAAAACACAAACATATACATAACACCAAATACAAGTCATACATACCCAAACTGTGGCAGATCAACTACTTCTAGAAATTTCTGGAGATATTTATTACATTGAGTTTTACCATATTTTATAAATTCTTATCTTAAAATACTAATAGCACTTTGTCTGCAATCATCATAGAGTTTTCTCCACTCCAAAGCTGTGAAAAGATAAATTTACTTATTAGCAATTCCAAGAACATTAAATGTTAGTTCTCCCAAATGTTATATCTCAGTTAAGGACGCATTGACATGATTTTCTATATTATAAAACACCACCATAAATAAGTTTCTCTCATAAATATAATTTCTAGATGACTTTTAAAGGTAAGCCACTAAAACTTTCCGGAAAAACGATATATTTAAAAATATTCTAGAATAAGACCATTTGAATGTATTCCAGTTGTCTGAGGAAATCTTTTGCTGAACATTTGTGAAACTTGGAGATTAAATCATTTTTGCAAGCATAATGCCTACTCATGTTCCAGGGTATTCTTGCTTGGTGTGGATTTAATCTTCCTACAATCCTTGAAAAAATTAGTTTCAGATTTGAAGGGATATTTGTTTTGCATATGCAAAACTATGGGATTTGGCCAATGCATAAGGATGGGTCGTATTGCTCCATCCACCATCAAATCGATTTTCTCAGCTTCTTTTTTCATAAGCGAAACAAAAGCTAAAAATAAAATACAAGTCAACACTCTGTAAGAGTAACTAAGCAGATGTCCATCCCCAAAGGCAGTCCCTTATTCACTCTACCAGTTTCCTAGTTGACACATTTGTCAACCTGGATCAAAGGACTTTCTGCAGAACCCTTAGTAAGTGTTATACAAAAACCTTTTTCCTGCTCAAAATCAGTCCATCAAAATGCATTCTATTGGCCCAAAATCTTTTTCTGCTGTCTTATGTTTTGACACTTTAAACAACCCCCCATCAGATGCATCTAGAACCTGAAATGATATTTGTTTTTCTCTCTTCTTCTTAATCTCTAAAAGAAGAAGTCATATTCCTGATGGATCCGAAATATGATCCTTTAAAAAATATGTGGCATCAACATAATGTTACAGTGCAAAAGTACAAAGAAGACTAAAAGAATAAAGGCAAAAGAGAGGAATCATTTGCCTCTGGCCTTGCATTATGTTGAACTTTGGTGGAATGAATCCAAGATGGAATTAAATCCAAATGTTTCCTAGTTTTTTCCATCTTAATAGCTTCATATTTCCTTCATGTCATCTCATCCACAGCTTTCACATTTAAAATTGTCATCTTTGAAAACATTGAACATATTTATGGCATGTCTGTTTCCTGATACATATTCCAGTTTATCATTCTGTTATAGTTATAAGACAACAAAAGAGGCTTCAGATTTGTATGTAAAATACAGAAATCTAACTTGGGGAGGAAATGTGACTATATCATGTCAACTTCAAAATAAATCTTCCCTCTTACTCTAAATTATATGACAATGCTTTCAAAGCTATTCTCCCTACCTTCATATGTTTACCCATTAAACTGAAAAAAAAAACATTCAAATAGTCCAAGTTCATGATAGGAAGGCAATAAAAACCCAGGAAAAAAATAAAAAATAGAAGAAAATATTATGACTATAATGATATAAAATAAATATGCAATGCCTTTATCTATAAAAACACATTAATTAAAAGCTTTACCAATAATACCGCATTGAAATCTTCCATCTTTGATGAAATGGGTATTCTCAGTCCTAGCAGCTTCTATTTGTTAAGTAATTGGTTTGAGGTCACACAACTAGTAAGAAATAGAACCAGAATTAAACTCAAGCAATTGGGTTTTTGAAATCATATTTTTCCTTTCTTCTTTGAGAAGTCTCCACAACTATTATAACTCAGTGCTGTGGCAAAGGGAGAAGACAAAGAAGGCAAGAAGAAGACGGGAAGGAGAAGGGACGGAGTGGCCATGACATAACATTTACCACCATCTCTGTGCAGCTTCTTGCTATTAGAATCAAGTCAGACTGACATCATCTGATTCAGTGATCAGTACTTTTATTACTGATAGCTTCCCAAAAATTTACTGTACAAAGAAAAGAAAAAGGAGAAAGAAGAGGAGAACAGAAAAGAGAGGGAGGAGGAAAAAAGGAAAAATAGGAGAACGGGAGGAGAAAGGACCATTCTACCTAAGTAAACAGATCTACCTAAATCATACGTTAGCAGGAGGAGGCTTACAGTCTCTGCACATTGCTTCTGCTGCACAGTAGAGATATTTCACTGGTTCTCTCTCTCAAATTTGAATGTCAGTGTAAAGGTTAACTTAGGTGAACAGTCATTATTTCCCAGGGATAAGCCAGTCAACGAATAAAAAGAAAAGAAAGCAAGCTTCCTGCTCCTTTGCAGTACTTTGAATCATGCCAACTGCTACAACAGCTGAACTGCATAAATGTAAGAATGAGACTTAACTGACTGGCTGGCTACATTATTCTCATTCTCTTTCTTTTCAAGAAATATTCTTGTGTCTTGATATGGGTGCCCTCCTTCAGCTTGACTCATTTTGTTGACCCTTCTTCTCAAATCTTTCTAGCAGGGAGGAGGGACTGTCTGTGAGGGAGGTAAGATGTTTCCCACTGACAGTGGCAATTACTTTCATATTTGCTTCCTCATTAATGGAATTCTTGAGAACTTTTGGAATAATCCTGGTATATAAAGAAAAAAATCAGCTGGGTGTGGTGGTGCACAGCTGTAATCCCAGTCCTTAGGAGGCTGAGACAGGAGGATCGCTGGTTCAAGGCCAACCTCAGCAACTTTGAGAGACTCTCAGGAACTTAATGAGACCCTGTTTTAAAATAAAAAATAAAATAGGACTGGGGGTGTAGCTAATAGGACTGGAGGTAAAATGCCCCTGGGTTCAGCCTCCAGTACAAAACAAAACAAAACAAAAACAGAAAAGGATCTTCCTTTCAAAAGTATCATTTTTAATCCAAGACAGGTAAAATGGGCAGAGACCTAGTTCAATAGAATGCACCCATATTTTCAAATTTTAAATCATCCCTTCTCAGGCCAGCCAGTTTTAAGAAAAAACAGACTTCAGAGGTACAATTTTTTCCAACCTAATTCTTTTAAAATAGTGTATGAGTTTAAATACCCTGTGTAACTATATCCAAGTAAAAAAATACAGAATTTCTTTTATAGGAAAATGGAAACTCTCTTTTACAGGGAGGCTATCATAGATCATCATACTTTTGAAGATTACTCACCAAACAGAGTATATTTAGTCATTCACTATGTGATTATAAAAGAAAATTATACAAATACTAACTGAAGCACATTTTACCTTGAGGCGTAAAATATATGTAAGTCTAGTAGTCAGTTTTGGACAAAGATTTTCATCTCTAAAACAATTCATTTATTGACATAACATGTTCTCAGTGACTACATTTAATCTATAGAACCCCTCTCTTAATACTACTACTGTCATTGTTTTCGAGGATACACAATCTTCTATTTGCATCTTAATTGGTACTTTGTAATAAAAGTATATTTACAAGTTGGGCATGGTGATGCATGCTTGTAATCCCAGTAGCTGGGAGGCTGAGACAGGAGGATTGCAGGTTTGCAGCCAGCCTCAGCAATTTAGTGAGACCCTGTTTCCAAGTTTTAAAAAAATAAAATAAAATAATAGGGCTGGGGGTTTAGCTCAGAGGTAGAATGTCCCTGGGTTCAATACCACATACACAAAAAATAAATAAATAAACAAATAAACAAATAAATAAATAAAGGTATATTTACACTACACCTTGAGGGAAATGTGCGATTCAAAAAATAAATAGATAAATAAGGAAAACTATGTGCTTGCATCTCAAACATGATGACATGTGCTATGACATATGATATGATGTGACAATTACATATGATATATGTCATCAAAAAGACATGAAGCTGGGCATAGTGGTACATGCTTGTGATCCTAATACTTGGGAGGCTGGGACAGGAGGATTGCAGGCAAGACCAGCCTTAGAAATATAGCAAGACCCTCTTCAAAATAAAAAAAAATAGAAAGGGCTGGGTATGTAGCTCAGAGGTAGAATATCCCGGCGTTCAACCTCCAGAACCACAGAAATAAAATAAAATAAAAAGATATACAATAGCTGTTGCTAGTGGTAGGAAGATATGGTCAGTGCTACTCCTTGGTTGCTCCTGCTATATTTCCCTTCCCATTTCATGGAGTGTCACAACACTGCCTCTCCGTTCCAAAGCTACTTAATTTCAATGGTCTATTGAAAGCCTTACTTCTTCCTAAAACACCCAAGAAGCTCATTTCGAGTCTGAGCAGCTCTTCCACTGTGGAGTGGCAGAAGGTAAATTGCACTCCAAGTAGATCTATAGAGAACTGCTGTGTCCCATGGCCCTGGCTGGAGGCAGAGGGTGGGTGGGGGCCCTGGGTGGAATTCGTCAGTCCTCACGGTCTCTTTTCGTCTTCTTGAAATGGGTGTTCCAGATGGTATGTATTAATGTGTATGTGCAATACTTTTGGCACGGGATAGTGGCCAGATAAGAAAATGTGAAGTAAACAGAAATGAAAAAGAAAGTTACCAATGAAACAAAACTGGAAGGATTTAATTTTCCAAGTAAATGACTTCAGAAAATTAGATATGGAAAAGGCTAACTAGTTTATGTGTGGTTTTGTCCTCTGCTGGGAAAAGAAAGGAGGAGCAGAGGGGGACATTTCATAAGACTGAGTCTTTGCTTTTTCTAGTGAAGTTGTTTGAAGATCATTACTTTTCAAGGTTTAATTAGTTTAACAGGGTAAACATTGTAATTACACATTTATGTTGTTATTGAAATTGTTCATTTTCTGATCCCTTCCCATCATTCATCATTTATTTCTGAAATTTGCCTGATGTAATTTAATTCCAGAGCATGTTGTATGCAGCATACTAAATTGCCAGTCAGTTGCTGAAGATCTATATATCTTATATATCTCTCAAACCTGTGCATAGAGTTTTGTTGGTTTTTTTGTTTATTGGTTGGTTTTTTGTTGTTTTTGTTTGTTTGTTGTTGTTGGTTTTTTTGTTTTGTTTGGTTTGGTTTGGTACTGGGGATTGAACCTAGGGACATTCTGTCTCTGAGCTATACTCCCCACCCTTTTTTAAATTTTTTTTTTGTTTTGAAATAGGGTCTCACTAGTTTGCTGAGAGTCTTGCTACGTTGCTGAGGCTTGAACCTGAGATTCTTCTGTCTCAGCCTCCCAAGTATTGGGATTACAGATGTGTGCCACCATGCCCAGCGAGAGAGTCATTTTTGATCATGGACTTTTAAGATAGTGTGACTTGGGTTTACTTTCATGGCAACTTCTGCTCTATCAGAAGACATAGCAGTTGGAACCAAATGCAGTTATCAGAAGCTCTTCACATAAATTATCCAAATTTATTGAATGGAAACATGACTCCAATCTGTTCCAGCCTCCTGCAAAACTCAAGAATTTGCTGATGTTTTCTTTATGTTTTCCATCCTTTCCTCCCTCTGGACCTTTAATTAAGCTATTCCTCTTGCTTGAAATAGAGGCCAACTTTTTGAGTGATGATTCTCTGTGGTCCTCTTGTGTTCCCACACACCTTAAAAGTGGAGGCACTGATCGCTTTTGTTCCAGAATATATTTTGAAAGATTCTGGTTGAGCAAACAGCCTAGAAAGAAAGAGATAATGTCTCCTTATGGAACAAATCTCGTTATTCTTCTGTAACATAACCCACTCCTTGTGCAGGCATCTCATAGCTTTCAGGGATGATATCACCTTATGTACATTGAGGCTTAAGAAACTAGCAGAAGAAAATTCTGACACTATTGCTACTGTTATTTATGTGAGTAGTAAACTGTCCTTTGTCTCTGACTCAGAGATATTATGTTTTCTGCCAACATCCATGAAACTGGGGAAGGTTTACTTAAGCTTTCAAGTAGAGTAGAATCTCAGACCCTTCATCTTGACACTCAATAAATGACAACTATTTTTGGAGTTGTCAAAGAGTATCCAATAAATACTAATACTTTTTCCCACCTCACATCTGAAAAAGTTAAATACATTTTTTTTAAAAAGGACCAAAATGTCACTTTCATTAGCAATAAAGTTAAGATTAGAGAACATAGTTTTGGTCTATTTATCAGGTGGACCTGTTAATTAAATCCCCAAATTAGATAGATTAACCATTTGTTCTCAGTCATAACAAAAGTAGAACAGAACTTCTAATAGTGATGGCTTTCATCCAAATGACACTTAGAATATAGAAGACTTTGGAAACTTTGTCATGCATTTTGACTTAGAAAATGGAGAATTATAGGAACAATGGTAAAAATGAGAATTGTAAAATGCGTAAAGTAAGAAAAGGGAATATGATGATTATGTAGTCAATATTTAACTTTCATCTTGATGAATTAGGTTTTAAGATTCCCTCTTCCAATTATCTTACGACTCAAAGAGGTTAAGGACTTTGCTAAAGCTTACATGGTTAATAAATCTTACTGCTAAAATTCAAACTCCCAACTCTGAAACACTACTATGTTTGCAATTATATTAAGTAGTGATGAATGGTAGTTAAGCTGAAAGAAAGAGGGAAGAGGTAGGAAGTTGCTTTAATTATGGAGTTGAGAAAGGACAGAGCATGCAGTGAGGTTCAGTCAAGAGTGTGAAAATAAAACAATTTGATTCTAGAGGGAATTCAATTTTCATGCTTTTTCATTTTGATTTATTGAGACCTCAGCATATCCTGACCCTATGGTACACACTGGAGTAAAAATATAATAAGAACTGCATCTTGCATTGAAAGGTTTCATAATTTAGTGAGGGACCCAAACCAATAAAAAACACAATAAATTTGATCATTGTCATCCCACAATCTGACAGTAGGTAGATAGTGGTGACCCCTAAGAGGATCACCTACTGACATGGGACAGAAATGGGAATCAGGAGAAGTTAGTTCAGAAGTAGTTGACAGTGATTAGCAAGTCACTAAATTCACCAGATCTAACACAGAATTGAATTAATTTACTGGTTAATATATATGTAATCCTATGAATTCGGAAAAGGTCATAAAGAAGTGAAACGAATTTCCTGCAAATCACCAGAGTCCCCTCCTAGTCCAGTGACTCCTATCATTAACACTGGCGTGCATTCTGCCAAGCTATTTTCTTTGCAATACACCTTAAAGAGGAATCATTAGAGGGAAATAGTATCACCCTACCTTTTGGGTTCTTGCCTGTGGTTAGAAGGCAGTGGACTATGGTGGATCTGAGTTCTCCACAAACCATTAGTCATTATCAGATGGATAAAATACCTACATATTTTCATTCATTGTTTTGTTTATTTGACAAACATGGAGCCTTTCAATGTCCAAGTGCTGAGCTAGCTGCTCAGAGAAGAGAGCACATGTCTAATAAGGGATAATCCATTAAAGCGAGAGAGACTCATCCTCGTGAGGATAATCCAGTAAATTCTAGTATTTGGAGTGTACATTCTAGTATATATTAAAGTTCTTCCTGAGAAATCAATAGAAAAGGATTACTGTGGTTGAAAACTTGCCAGAATTGAACATTTAAAAAATAGAAAAAAGCATGTGAGTCTACTCTCCTAGCAAGATGGTCTGCAACTTTTATTATCTCTTTTCTTGTGATGAGTTTTCCTTCCCTCTTCTCAGGACTAACTTCTCAGTTCCATCCAATCTTTCTTTGGAAAGGCCATCAGGAATCATCCTATTTAATGAAATCACTCTATCATGTCATTATTTCCTTCAGAGGATTATAATCTAAATGCATTTATTTGTTCAACTATTTATTTCTTATCTACATCACTAGAATACAAACTATCAAGGGCAGAGACCTTATTTTTCTTTTTCACGGCTATATGCCTAGCAGTTAGAACCAAACATACAATACTCACTTAACTCACTTAATACACAAGGTATTGAGTAAATTAGCCATACTCTTAATGGCTGTATCAACACATAAGATGGTAATTATATTCACTAGGATGGTAATTACATCCACTAGGATGTCTGAATCTGCAAAAAACAACAAAAAAAAAGAAAGAAAGAAGAAACAACAATGAAATCCAAAGCTGAGTAACATACATAGAGCCAAACCCATTTTGTATTAGAACAAGTTCAGAGGTCAGGAAGTACCACAATGCCCTTGGCAGGTCTATGAGATCATTACAATTCAGGCTCATTGTTGGGCTTTGTCATATCCCTGAGCTGCTCTCTCCAATAGGCCAGCTCACCTTGTGTTCAAGATGCTGAAACAACTCAGGGTTGTCATAGCCATTCCTGAAAACACACAGAGGAAGAAATGGAACTGGCTCTTACCCAGTGTGTCCTATAATCTAGTAACAGATTTTTCTGGATGGCACTTAGCAAATTTCCCCTCAAAGCTCAGCAAAGTTCTGCTGCTCACCCACACATCAGCCAGTCACAAAGAAAACAGGACCATGACAACTGGATCACATCAAGGGTGTTAAACTCTTTGACTGTGGCCCACAACAGAAATATGTTTTTCCACTGAAACCTAGTACACAGGTATCCACAATTGTTAAAAAAACATACCTTTATAAGAGATTTTATTACCCTTATTCTATATGTAACATTCTGTTATTTCCTATTATATGCCATTTGAAAAATAATAATGTGACCCATTAATTTGATTTTGTGATCTACTAACTGTTGTTAGTAGCGACAGTTGGAATAATGCTGCCACACTAATCAGAATCTAGTTCAAAAGCCAGTCTCTGGTTGGGAGTGGTGGTGCATGCCCGTAATGTCAGTATTTGGAAGGCTGAGGATCACAGGTTTGAGGATAGCCTCAGTGATTTAGTGAGACTCTCAGCAACTTAGCAAGACTTTGCTTCAAAATAAAAAATAAAATACAAATGACTTGGGGTGTAGTTCAGAGGTAGAATGTCCCTGTGTTTCATTCTCAGTACCAAAGGGGGTGGGGGAAAGCTAGGTTCTGAATCAAATGAAGGAAGAATGGATAACAAAATTAAATTATGATTGGGGGAAAGAAGAAAATGGCTTTGACAGAGGCAAACAACAACCAATAATTTTGTGTTTACTTGTCTTTAATATATAGTATTCATTGGAATTTTCATATTACAGTATTGTGAGTATTGTGTGATACATTTAATATTAATTGCAAAGAACGTTAAACATATGCAGCTATCAAAGACAATATGTTAAGAATTGAACTAATTCTTAGAGCCATATCCAAAGAAATGTATATACGAATTTGTTTCATTCATTTTATTTGTTCACTTGCTTAGAAAAGGTTACTTGAAAAGGTGAAGAGTAATAACTTAAATATTGGGCTGCTTAAAATCCCATGTAAATAAATTGTACTGTCTCAATTTCTTTGAAAGTTATCAAGTTATGATAAACCATGCTGACTTTCCCAGAACTTCTTGGAAATCCCTCCAATTGGTTCTCTTGTCAATAATTTTTTTTTTTTTTTGCAGTACCGGGGATTGAACGCAGGGGCGTTCTACCTCCGCGCTACGCCCCTGGCCCTATTTTTTATACTTTATTTTGAAACCGGGTCTCACAAAGTTGCGGAAGGCCTCAGTAAGGAGAGAGAGAGAGAGAGAGAGAGAGAGAAAGGAGAGACAGGGAGAGAGCGAGAGAGCTGAGGCTGGCCGTGAACCCGGATCCTCCAGTCTCCGCCTCCCAAAGTACTGGGATTACAAGCGTGCGCCACCATGCCCGGCGATTCTCTTGTCAATAATGAGCAGCTCTATATTAATGTTTCCTTTTGAAGGTATTCTCACTGGAGTACTACAAAGAAGGGTCACCATCCCAAAGGCTCTGAGATATACACTCAAGTCTTATCAGCCGTTTCTGTGAGCTAAGACATTGCAGCCTTATATCCACTCAATCTTCTTTTGAGTTTTACTTCTTGAATATGTACCTCTATTTTCTTTTAATGGTATCTGTGATAGTTAATCTAAGTTGTCAACTTGACCTGATCATGACACACCCAAGATTATGTGATTTTGGGTGTGTAACAGCAGATT
>PVJS01022443.1:0-12500 GCA_004027185.1 Glis glis
AAATAGCAGATGAACTGAGATAAAGTCTCCTGAGAACTAAATGTGAATGAGGCTTCAAAAGAGAGCATAACAAGCTCTCATAACGGGCATGGTGGCGCACGCTGGTAATCCCAGTACTTGGGAGGCTGAGACCGGAGGATCTGGGTTTGCGGCCTCTGCAACTTAGTGAGACCCTGTTTCAAAATAAAGAATAAAATAGGTCTGGGAGTGTAGCTCAAAGGTAGAATGCCCCTGGGCTCCATCCCCAGTACTGCAAAAAACAAAAACAAAAACAAAAGCAAGCATAATTGTGACTAATGCCACCAAGCCCTGGTAAACAGGATGACTGAGAACAGGAGCTTAGTCATTGGGTTGTCATTGCAGATCTTGCTCACATAACTCTCTTGTGACCTACATTTATAGTAGACCAGAAAAGAGATGTTATATCTAATTAGACTTATTGAATGCCATATTGTATTAGTAGTTTCATTATTTTGGAATGGGAAGATAATCAAAATCATCATCTATTTAGCAAACCTAGTAAGATAATACTGAAGTGATATGATCATTATAGCAAAAATTATTCCTCTAAAGTTTGCACTCTAAGTTTTTTTTACTTTTAAAATTTTATAAAAACAAAACTGTTCGAATACTGTCAAGATGGGACTAAATCTAGTCCTTTAATGTTTTGTGTTATTATAACATTTAGCACAAAACATTTTCTTCTAACATTCCTCTGAATTAAAGACTGCATAAGAGGAGTCAGAGCCAGAATGATGGCAGCCGCTCTCCAAGGCCATGCAGCCAGTGAGTGAAGGAACTGGGACTCACATCGGTGCTTTTAGAGCTGGTAACCTTGGTTGAGATATGGGCCTGAGGAGAAAAGCGTGTCGTGCCCTCCGTGCACAGACAAAGTCACAATTGTGCATATGTGAGCGGAATTTCATCCACTTCCACTCCCGATTCCAGGTCGTACCCTTTCTTTATCTTCTCTGTATATTTTCTCCTCTATTACTCTCCCTACCCCAGCTATTTTAATTACATGCTGCTGCTCTGATTTTTCATGGTATAATAGTGATCATCATCAAAGAAAAACTAACCTCATACAAGCTCCTGTAGTTATTTTTTTTAATATTTTCTTTGGTATGACACCACATTTCTCCTTCAATTGGACTTATTATTGACTTATCTTACTCGTCCTTGCTTTTACTGGTGAACAACTACATCAACACTAGATTGGAAACCTTTATTTTATTTTATTTTTTGATACTGAGGATTGAACTCAGGGGCATTCTACCTCCAAGCTACACCCCAAACCTTTTAAATTTTTGTATTTTGAGACAGGATCTTTCTAAGTTGCTAAGACTGGCCTCAAACCTGCAATTCTTCTGTCTCAGCCTCCTAAATACTGGGATTATAGGTGTATGCCATCACATCCAGCTTGTAAACCATTTAACAGAAAGAGATGTATTGTTCAACTTGCTGTCTCCATGTCCCCAAATTAACAACAACAAAAAGATTCCTTCTAACATTCATTGGATTTTCTGAAGTTCATTATTGGCATGTATTTTTCATTGAATACCTCAGTAAATAGCACCTTTTCATTTTGGACACTCAATACTTATTGACTGTATGAACGAATGTGAATAAGAGAAGGAAAACAGTTCTTAATTGTCTACTAAGGGTGCATTAGTCATCACAAATATACTGCATCTTATCTCAACCCACTCTTGATAAAGCAGCAGGTGCATCTTTATAAAGCAGCAAACCAGCAGGTGCTTCCTTTCTGTGCCAAGAAAACTCTCATTGGAATCCTCTACAAAATTAGAACTTTGTAATAGGCAGGGAGGAAATACAGCCGTAAGACCCATAATAACAAGCACCTGGATGCAGATCTAGTTTCTATGAGGGTATGTGGAGGTGGATGGTGGAGAAAGACAATAAAATGCTTGAAATAAAACAATGTCTTTAGTCAAATACAGTATATTTCTTGGAAAATAGAAATGATTATCACTTAAATAACCTCTGCAATTTTTAGAGGCCCATTGTGTCTCCAGAGTTCACAATGTATGTTTGTAGTAAAGAGGTATAAAAAAAAGGAGAGAACACTGAGGCATTAAATGTATGCCAACACATCCTGGTAGTCCTTATAATTGAGATTTATTGTAACATGCCAACAAGAAGGGGTCATGTAGGTCAATTTAATGAAAAGTTAGTCATTAAACTAGTTTTTCTCTTAATTTCTATTGATAAATACAATGTTTGATTACCTGAATTTACTCTCAATCTTCCATAATGCCACAAATAAGATTTGGAGATCATTATGAACACCAGTCTTCTCTCCCTGTAACTACGAAATGGACTAAGTTGGCAATCACAAATTAAGAAGATGGTTAAATTATTGGTTATTTTCTGATATGGGGGATGTAAGCAACCACACAGTATTTTTGTTTGGCTGAGTATTAATGGAATTGTTCAAGTCAGCAGGTGCTTTATTTCTTTACCAAGAAAAGGCTCATTGAAATCCACTAAGGAATTAGGACTTTGCAATAGGCAGAGGGAAAGAACACCCATAATAAAAAGCACTTGGATCTAGGTCTTGTTTGACTTCTAGGTTTGAGGAGGGTATTTGGGGATGAGTGTTTGGGTAAAAACAATAGAAGGCTCAAAATACCAAGCAACTGTGTACATTGGTGTCATTCCATATTGAGTAAGTATGCAACTTTCAAAACTGTTATTTAAAAATCAAAATTCTTTGAGATTAATTACAACAGAAATATCAAGTGTGTCTTTAATTTTTATTTCATTTTCTAAGATGCACAGTTAACAAATGTTGCCAAGTTGTAATTCTTGTTCTTAACTATAGATTCATATTATGCAATTTTTATACTTAATTTAAAAAATGAAAAACAATGTCTGAATAAGCAAAACTATTCAACTGCTTTTAAGTATTGCCTTAGAAAATACTGTAAACATTTTTCATTTTGATATAATAATGGTGTCAAGAAGTTACAAAGAATTTTGATACTTTGAGGGAGTAGACTCTTGTCTTCAGGTTTCAGTAGAGAGGATTTTTGTTGTTGATGTCTTTTGGTGGTACTAGAGATTGAATCCAGGGGCATTCTACCTCTGAGTTACACCCCCAGTCCTATTTTATTTTGAACACAGTTTTACTAAGTTACTCTCTGCTGGCCTCAAACCAGCAGTACAGAGTTCTTTACAGACTAAAATTGAAATACCCCAAAACTTACCCTCTTTGGAAAACCTTGGCTTCTCATTTCCCTTGCAATAACTAAGCTTGCTTTGTGGAGTAACATAATTTTAAATCAACCATCCTGTGCAATAAAGGACTGTATGCATATGACTTTTGATTCAGCGAATAAGTATCAATTTATTTTAACAACTATTCTGAAAGAATATATGTACATCAAGCATATAACTTTATATAATTTGCCATTCATATTTTCTCATATATTGTTCTCCAAATTATTATAATACTAAATGAATAGTCTTGTGTTTTCTTTTTTCAATTGAATATGCATAGATCCATATGGAAATATTTTTCTGTTTTCTTTCCTTGTACCCACTACAGAACTAAATAAAGCATTGGTCTCAAATAGTGTTTGGGAAAAAAATTCAGATAAATTAGAATTGACTTTCATACCATCACTTTCACTACATTAACCTAAGAAATAAGTATAAAAATAGCATCAAAAGTTCTGATTCCAAGCACTATCAGCTCCTATTCAGTTCTGTTGGCTTAATGTTTTTAATGCTGATGACAGAGTAAAATGTATATCAGGACATTTTCATAAATTATATTAACTAGGGAATGCCTTGACTGACATGGTATCAAGCAAATCCATATCTAATTTATAGGTAAGTATTGCATGAATAATGCCCATATTATCAACATTTCACAAAGTTAATCTGCATATTGCTTTCGACATTGCCTACTGAGTTTCTTTGGCAAAGAAGATTCTTTTCATGTGTTCACTGCATTACTTCAAGATATCTGAAGAGGAAGATGAATCAGTACAGACTAAAATGATATTGAATATATATAAATGGAGATTTAAAGGTGAATAATTTTTAGGAAGATGACTCAGGAAAATAATGTGCACTGTACCAAATTTTAGTGGATGTCTTTATTCCACATGGTACACCTTCATATTTAGAACATTGTATTTTGTCAGGCATATGATTCTAGCTAGCACTGTGATATTATATTTATTTATTTTTTTTTTACGGTACTGGGGATTGAACGCAGGGGCGTTCTACCTACACGCTATGCCCCTGGCCCTATTTTTTTATACTTTATTTTGAAACCGGGTCTCTCGAAGTTGTGGAGGGCTTCACTAAGGAGAGAGAGAGACAGAGAGAGAGAGAGACAGAGAGAGAAAGCTGAGGCTGGCCGCGAACCCGGATCCTCCGGTCTTCGCCTCCCAAAGTACTGGGATTACAAGCGTGCGCCACCATGCCCGGCTGTGATATTATATTTAGAGAAGGCATCAACACTACCAGATATCAAACACTTAAATATGAGTTTATTTATTCATGAAAACAAATAATTTTATAAAATATTAGATCCTATCCTCACTTTGCAGGAGTACATCCTGTACTCACTTTTCAGGTGATGAATCTGATATACAGCACATCTTAGAAATATTTCAGAGCCGTATAATTTTATGTGGCAAAGTTGGGTTATAGTTTGTTTTTAAAACCCATGAGCTTTTCCTCTTATTCTATCATGTAAACCGAGAGGTTATTTAAGAAAATACATTTTCTTTAAGGCACTAGAATCAACTATAGTGTTGATAAGAGCAACAAATCACATTTACATAATCAATCACATCACCTCATCTCATTTGAGTCTTACAAGAACTCTGTGTTAAATAAAGAAACTGACTTACCAATGTTGCAATACACTTATTTTCATATTACTGGAAAAACTGGAGTCAGGACTCAAGTTCAGCAGGATGGTGGTTTAGGCTAGATCCACGATTTCCCCTCTGTATCAGAGCTACTCTCAGAAGTTCATCACTCAGCCACTCGCCAGCAGCAATGGGAAGGTAGGCATGGTGTTATTGTCTCCCCGGTTTCAAAATAAAGGATAAAAAATAGGGCCGGGGGTGTAGCTCGGAGGTAGAATGCCCCTGGGTTCAATCTCAGTACCACAAAAAAAAAAAAAAAAAAAAAAAAGAGAATCAATGATGGAGATGAACAGGGCCTGAATTAGAATTTATTTTTCTAAACTGAAGTATGTTTCAATAACATAAAAAATCTCATGTCAGAAACAATAATGATTCTCTTCTAGAATTATTTCCTCTGAAGGCCACATATAAGTTTTAGAAAGCTAATCTACCATTTCTAGGTGCTCAGGGTGATACTAAGGTTATTATTCATCATTGCTAATTAGAAAATAAGATAGCATGTATTTCTTAGTTTGTGTGTGTGTTTAAAGTCCCAAATCTCAGAGACTTATAATAATAATATTTCCTTTATCACATATGTTCATGGGTGTAGGGCAAGGGCTTATTTGAGGATCCAGTATGAAGGAGCAGCCCTTATTTAGAACATGCAATTCCCATTTCAGAGAGGAAAGAGCAAGTCTGCTTGTGAAGCATGACTTAAAGCTTCTGCTTTGTCTTAGCAAGTGTCTTACCTGCTCTTCTATTGGCTGAAGCAAGCCACGTGGCCAAGTCCAATACCTGCAGGGTGGGGAGCTATAGTTATTTCACAGTAGGCATTGCCACTGTTAGGAATGTAATCCTCTTACAGGAGGGAAGTAAATAGTTGTGAACAATAATAGCTACATGTGGCGCTTAACTCAAATTAAAAAGTGATAGAACTGGACTTTTAATCTGGGTCTTAAGACATGACAATCACATTTCTTTTCAAGGATAGCTTATTTTACAGAATAAAATAAGATTATAAAACGTGCATTATTTATTCTTGCATCATACTTCTTACAGAGTTAGAATTTCAATCCACGATCACAGGGGACGTACTTAAGTTTAATTATAAATCCCAGTGTTGATTTTTTAAGTGAATCATTTGCTTTACTTTTTTTCTTTTTTGGTAGAAATCATACTTGTTTTTTTATATGACATTAAAGAAGATGTTTAGAAAACAATAACTGGTTAATATGACAGCTCTTTTCACAGTTTGCTAATTTAACAAAGGTTCTATTTTAGTCAAAACAGCCAACTATGCCTGAGAACATTACCAAATAATTAAATCAAGGTTCTCTGTTTTCTGGGTTGTCACTGTCAAAAAACAGTATGCTAGGTTTCTAAATGGAAATGCAAGAATATAAATCTTGAAAGAATCAACCACTCATTTCAAGAAGCCAATCTCTCACTGAATCACTAAGTGACCAAGTGTATAGAAGTCATGAGGTTAGAAATTGGATATAAAGAGTGAATACAATAACATTTTCTTTCATGTGTCAAGAAAACATTGTGATGTCTGCCTTCACCTTGCAGGTCTTTTGCGTTCATCTCCCTGCAGCTATCTGGTTTAACTGGGAATAATTAATAACCTCTCTCCACTGTGCCCCTCTTCTGTCAGTCCTGGCACATGACAATTTATACGCATTTTTTTTTTGTCAATACCGGGGACTGAACCCAGGGGCATTCTACCTCCAGGCTACAACCCCAGCCCTATTTTTTATTCTTTGTTTTGAAACAGGGTCTCACTAAGTTGCGGAGGGCCTCACTAGGTAGCTGAGGCTGGCCGCGAACCTGGATCCTCCGGTCTCAGCCTCCCAAGTACTGGGATTACAAGCGTGTGCCACCACGCCCGGCTTTTTATACACATTTTGAGAATGGTCTAGTTATGTCAGCAGGTTAGAGGAAAAACAGAAAGGGAAAATTCAATTTTCCATTGTGTGGCAGGATCAGAAACCTAGATTTCTTTCTTCCTCTTTGCAGGCAATACTATAGTGTAGCTTAACAGTTTAGAACATGCATTCTCAACTCAGATTTCTCTGGGTTTGAATCACAGTTCTGATATTTTCTAGGGGTGTGATCTTGACCAGGTTACTCTCTGTGCCCCAGATTCTGGACTTATAGATTAGGGATGATAGTGGGTTTGCATTGATTAAGTTAGGATTATACATGTCTATATTTATGTTTATCTATAACCGCATATAGCTTAGGATATTTTCTAAACAGGACTCTTTATATAACAGTTGTTGAGCAACTAGCTGTAAATTAGAAGGGATTCATGTTAGAAGACAACATATTAACCCATATTAATTACCTAACACTGAATTAAGTCAATCTACAATTTGATGACTTAAACCATAACAATCATCCATTATCTCTCACAAATCTTGTGGAACTTGAGAGTGATTCAGGTATGAAATTCTGGCTGGGGGTCTCTTATGAGAGTGCAATCCAGTGTCAACTGCTGCTATAGTCATCGGATTCACTTCCAAAGCGGTTCATACATATGACTGGGAATTTAGTGCTGTTAGCTGGGGGCCCTTTTCTCTCCATGCAGGTCTCTCATATCGTGGTGGCTGATTTCCCCCAGAAGGAATGAAGCAAAGACCAGGGTGGATGTTGCAGTGACTTTTAAGACCTAGCCTTAGAAGCTGTATGCTGTCACTTGCATTGTACTGTATTGGTCCAGCTGTGTGTCAGTTTGAGAAGGGGAAAACAAGGAAGTAATACTAAGAAGCAGGAATGATAAGGGGACTTTTTGAGACTGGCTAATAACTCAGTCAGCCTCACAAAAGGGTAAGGAATTAAATGAATAAGAAAATTAACTAATGTGCAGTAGAAATTATAACTGCACTTGGAAAAGGACCTGAATACTCATATTAGTGTGATCACTACATTCTCTTTTTGACAACATTTCTAAAGGTGAACTTTAATAATAATCAAAATGCTGTTTGCCGATTATTCATTTTGAATAAGGAAAATAAGATGGGTGGTTTGAATACTTTGTTGAATCAGGCAAGAATAATGTGATGCATTTGACTTTGCAATTGGGGTTCTCCCTGGCCCAGAATTAAATCGGTGAGCCAAAGCACTGCCAGGAACTCTTGGGCTGTTCCTGGATCGGATTTGTTAATATTTGTTTCTGTGGCTCCTCTAAAACCACTGTTCAACAATGACTAACCCTTATGTGAATACAGAGTCTTTACTTGGGAAATATTATGTCTCACAAAGGACATACCTGGCCTGATCAATTGCCTGTTGATCTTACAGCCTAGTGCTTAGAGGCCAACCTCATTGAAAATTGTGGGAAACATGTCAGTATTCTCTCCATGGGCTGTGTTTGCAACCTGAGCTCTGTTCTGCTCTTTCTATTTTCATGGTTCCATCACACAATTTTTGCCTCTGGCCCCAGTTGGGTCTGTCAGAAGAGACTCCCTCCTAAGTTTAGTTTTAACTTCCTATGGGAGGAGAGTATTCACAGACTACCATTTTTGGCCTCTCTCATCCTCTCACTCATTGTTATAGTTAGATATAGAATGTCCCCTTGAAGAGCTCATATGTTGGTGTTTGGAGTTGATATAATTGAGTCATGAGGGTTGTGAGCCAGGTCGGTAGTGTGGGACTGGAGAAGGTGGGTCCGCGGGGGTGTGGCTTTGGGGATTATATATTGTTCCTCCTCCCCTTCCTCCCACTCATGCTTCCTACCTCCATGATTTGAGGAGCACAGCCCATGCGCTCTCCCTGTCTCTACTTCCTGCCACCATGCCCTGACATCTGTGGTCCCCGGCCTCACATGGACTAACCTGTGAGCAAATACATCTTCCTTCCTCTAGGTTATGTGGTCAGGTCTTTAGATTATGGCTGTGAGAATGCTGACAAGAACAGAATTTGATACCAGGGAAGTGTGGTTGCTGATATATATGTCTGACTATATGGATTGTGAATCTTTGGAACTGGTTTGTCAGAGGATATTAGAAGGGCCAGACTGTGTCTAGAAAGGCAGATGGTAAAGATTGAGATTTTGAAGGGCAAAGAGGACTTCACAGGAAAATGGAGTAGAGGCCACATGTCTTATACTTTGGCAAAGAATTTATTGGCACTTTGCCCATATCCTGAAATTTTATAGGAGGCTGAATTTAAAGATCATGGGCTAAATAAACTGGCAGAGAAAGTATCAAAACAACAAAATATCCATACTGCATATGGATATTGATGTATGTGTTCAGCAAATTGCACACCAAATTTTTAGAGTGGAAAGTAAAGCAGAAAGATTTTATAGATTTGCAGTTTAGCTGGAAAGGCATGTATAAAGCTGGGGCCCAGAGAAATGATGCTATGAAAGAAAGTAAGGCTAAAGGGATGTTGAATGCTTTGATTAGGAAAAAGAAAGGAATGTGGCCTTGCTGGAGGCAGGTCCAATACCTCCTATCATGGGGATGGGCTCTGTTATGGTCAAGATGGAGGCGAGCCCAGTGGCAATGATTAAAGAGGAGTGACTACCTTTTCTGTTGGCACTCCATCTCAGAGCCTACATAATGTTGGTTTTGCTAGAAAAAAGGGGCCATGGAAACTTCCCCCCAGATTTCACAGAAGGCCTGGGAAGCCAGGCAACATGTGGCAGGGTCAGAATCCCTGCAAGCAGGCCCAAATGAGGCAATCTGTGAAACTCTGTGGGTGAATTCAAGATTGCAATAAATACTCCTGAGTTTTGGAAATGCCAGAAACATGAAACAACAGTGAGGAAAGGCTGCTAGCTTTGAGCCATGGAGCCAGGCTGGAATAGCGAGTACACTGTCCATTGCAATCAGCCAGGCCACGGGGCAGGTCTGCCAAGGCCCTTTGCCCTGCTATATGCACCAAATGGCAGAAATGTAGCTTCAGGATTAAATATTTGCCCTGACAAATTTTGTTACTGCTTTGGTCCCATTCCTTCTTTCTATGGTCCTTTTCCTCCCTTTGGGAATACAAATGTTTACTCTTTACCATTGTATATTGAATGAATATAACTTGCTTTTATTTTTATCTTCATTGTCTTTTACAGGGGCACACAAGTGTTCACCTTGAGTCTCAGAAGAGACTTTGGACTTTGGGAATTTTCAGCAATGCTGGAACTGTTAATACTGTGGGAACTCTTTGGAGAGGACTGAATGCATTTTGCATTGTGAAATGGCCATGAGCTCTTCAGGGGCCAGGGTTGGAATGTTATAATTAGATATAGAATGGCCCCTTGAAGAGCTCATAAATTGGTGTTTGGAGCTGATGTAATTGAATCATGAGGGTTGTGAACCCAGCAATGGATAAATCCATTGTAATGGATTTATCTGGGTGGTTGCCTAGGCCAGTAGGGTGTGGCTGGAGAGATGAGTTCCTGGGGTTGAAGGCTTGGGGATTATATATGGTTCCTCCTCCCCTTGCTATTTCTTTTGCTTTTGGCCTCCATGATGTGAGGAGCACAGCCAATGTACTCTCTCTGTCTCCAATTCCTGCTGCCATACTCTGAGACCCATGGTCCCCAGCCTCATATGAATTACACCATGAGCAAATAAATCCTCCTTCCTCTAAGTTACATGATCAGGTCTTTATATTATGGCTGTGAGAATGCTGACTGGAACACTCGTTCCTCCTCAGGGAAGGAAGAATGATGTAACTTATCAACCTCCTCTTGGAATGGGCTGCCTGTGGGAAGCATGTTTTCCTCTTCATATTTGGAGTAACATCAGAGACAAAGCCCAATAAAGATAATTGGGCCAAGCTAGTCTGGTCCCAGTAAGTTTAGAAGGGGTCAGTTAGTTCCAATTCTGTTTTGATTTTTTAATTTGAGAAAAGATTGCCTTCCAACAAAAGCCACATTCTTTTTAGTAATAATGATGATATTTGTCCCCTTCTGCCTTACTTCCTGTCTTATTTCAGGATTGGTTCAAGCCTCAGGCAGGTGGGTATTAGTGAACTGCTAAGATTCCCTGTAGTGTCCTGTTGCCTCTTATTTCCTCCAGAACTTTCTTTGTGGTATTGAAATGGTGGTGAACAAAGGATTACAAAGCAAAGACAATTGTATCTAACCAATTTATCATCAAAATGCCTTTATGTATGATGGACATCATGTGCTCCTTTGGCCTCATGAAATCTTTTCACATGCAACTCGCCTTCATAAAACATTTAATTTCTGTTTTAGAACATTATTTATTAATGGAGTTTTCAATTATTTATACTTTACCTATATCAGAAAAAATGTCATTTCAGTATTATACTACATAATAAACATCAAATGGTTTATAAATATCCATTTTTTTTACCACTTAACTTGTATGTAATTTCAACATCTTTTACTGGATTTTATGGTATATGATATATTACAAAGACAAAAAGATCAGCAATATATATTTGAGCCCCAGTTTGTGACTTTGGATAACTATTTTATTTATATATGACTCAGTTTATTCATAATTTTACCTATAAAACAGTTGAGATTCAATTAAGGTGATATATGTAAAACACATTCAAAGTTACTATGAAAAACTACATTTATAGTAAATTAATCCATCAATATTATAAGTAATATCTCTAATAGTTGTAATTTTAAGGTATTGCCTCAAGTCTTTAATGGCTTCTGGAGAAGTTACCATTATATTCCATTCTGAAGGATATTAATAGTTGTTACTGAAACAGCCTCCTGAGTACTGGGATTACAGGAGTGCACCACTATGCCTAGCTTAATCTCTCCTTTAAGGCATTTCTTTTCTCTTTCTCTCTCTCTCTCTCTCTCTCTCTCTCTCTCTCCCTCTCTCCCTCCCTCCCTCCCTCCCTTCCTCCTCTCTCTCTTTATTGGTGCATTGTAATCATACATCTTGAAGATGTTCAGGGTGATATAGACATGCATACACACAGCACTCATTGAGCCCTCTCCCAGTTCCTGCCCTATCTTCTCCCCACCCCCTCCTTCTGGTGCTTAGCACAGTGATTGATTTTGCTAAGCTTGTGTATTTACATCATGTCCATTGAGGTGTTTCCCTCTTCCCCCCTCCCATCTCCCTCAGTTAGGTCACCTTTCTTCACTCAACTAAGGTTTCTCCTCCCTTGTCTGGAGTCCCTCCTATGTCCCAATTTCTCCCTAGCTTCTGCATATTAGGGAGAACATCTGACTTTTCACTTTTTGTGACTGATTAATCTCACTTAGCATAATGTTCTCCAGTTCCATCTGTTTCCCTGAAAATGACATAATTTTGTTCTTCTTTATGGCTGAGTAAAATTTCATTGTGTACATATCCCATGGTTTTGTAATCAGTTTATCTGTTGATGGACATCTCGGCTGGTTCCATAGTTTGGCAATTGTGAATTGTGCAGTTATAAACATAGATATTCATGCATTACTCTGGTAGTTTGGTCTTCATTCGTTTAGGTAGATACCCGGGAGTGGTATAGCGGGGTTATCTTTTTCATTTTTGTTTATATCCTTAGAATACTTCCCATTTGAAAGTAGTCTTTGTATTTAAAAAAATTTTTTTTTTTGCGGTACCGGGGATTGAACCCAGGGGCCCTATTTTTTATACTTTATTTTGAAACCGAGTCTCA
>PVJS01022443.1:14332-30613 GCA_004027185.1 Glis glis
TTTCTTTTTTTTTTTTTTTTTTTTTTCAGTACCGGGGATTGAACCCAGGGGCGAGGGGCATTCTACCTTCACACTACACCCCCGGCCCTATTTTTTTTTTTATACTTTAATTTGAAACTGGGTCTCACGAAGTTGCGGAGGGCCTCACTAAGTAGAGAAAGAGAGAGAGAGAGACAGGGAGAGAGAGAGAGAGAGAGAGAGCTGAGGCTGGCCGCGAACCCCGATCCTCCGGTCTCCGCCTCCCAAAGTACTGGGATTACAAGTGTGCACCACCATGCCCGGCTTTCCTTTCTGTTTTGAGTGTTTTACCTTTTCCATAATATCATAAAGATGGAATCATACAGTATATAGCCTTTTAATTCTTGTATATTATTTATCCACTCCTCGTTTGTATTTTCCCTCAGTTTTTGTCATGAAGAAAGTAGTTACAAATATTTACACTGATGTTTTTGTGTCAACTTATTATTTCCCTGGGAAAATTTCTAGGAGTAGAATGGCTGGATTTTAAGGTAGGATTGTGTTTAACTTTGTAAGAAATTTGTCCTGTTTTCCAAAGATGCTGCACCATTTTGCATTCCCACCACCAGTGCATGATTTTTCTAGTTGTTCTATTGTCTCACTAACCCTACACTCTCAGAATATTTTGGCTTTACCATCATCATATCATCATCATCATTACTATTTTAATGTTAGCCAAAATAATATGTTTGAAATGACATTTCATTCTGATTTTTTTTCCTATGCTGGGGATTGAGCCCAGGGCCTCACACATGCGAGGCTAGTAAATACTCAACCACTCAGCTACCTGCTCAGCCCTCATTGTGATTTTAAATGGCATTTGTCTAATGATTAATTATATTGAGCATCTTTGCATGTGCTTATTTGTTCTATGTATTTTCTCTTTGGTGGTCCAGTCAAACCTTTTCCCCAATTTTCAGTTAGGTTATTTATTTTCTTATTGTTGAGTTTTAAGAGCTCTTTGTACAAAAAGAAAATATTTAGTTTTTGATAATTCTAAAGTTTGACATTCTTAAGTGAACTTATTTGCATGGGAGAATGTAATTTTTTTAAATTACCAGGCTATGTTTATAAATGTTGAATAATTTTATTACTATTTAAAGAACTTAATAATCATATAATACTAAATTGCATCTAAAAATTAAAATTAAAATAAAAATTAAAATCTTTTGGTTCAATTCATTATTTCTGTTCTAGAAATTTTGTGAGGTTTAATATTGTTTTTGAATTTTAGATATTGTAAAATGAAATGGAAAATGTTGAAATACTATTTTAAATATTTCAGATGATAAAGGTACTATCAAGTTGTGGGCCAAAGTAAAATTATAAATATTTTCTTTTTTCCAGAATTTTAATGGTACAATGCAATTAGACATCATAGGGAGATCCAAAGTGATCCATTCATTTTTGTATACAACATTTCTTGGTATGTTTGTGAAGAGAAATCAAAACAACATTTTTTATCTGTATTTCTATCTTCTGTTTTCTCTCACCACTTATTACCATGAGATCTTAAGCATTTTGCTTCTCTCAAAGATAAAAGCATTGAATATACTTCTGTTTACAGTTTGAGATTATGAATGTTCAGGCAAGTGTCAAAAGGGAAAAGCAGGCTGCACATGACATGGACAAAGGTTTTACTTATAGAGAAGAGGTGAAAGGGAAATACTATGACTCAGTCTTTCTGATGGCTGCTATTACCTTACATGGCAAAACATATGCTCATTTCCCTCAATTACTACTTAAACACTATTAGAACAAATGATTTCTGTAACAAAATCCTCTAGGGAGTTAGTTCATACTGTCCCAAATATTTGTTACTGCATTTTATACTTTCTCAGACTATTTCTGTTTACCACTCACTGCCATATACAGACTGAATTTGGACCAAGTATGAGCCACTTTAATTAATTGGTCTGGTTAAATAATATATGTGATAAGGTATGATGGGGAGAGAGAATTGTACTTCATTCACTATTAATAGTAATTTATGGACTGCTACCTATTTTAATAAATTGTAGGAAAGACGTTATCAAATGCCAACAATTGCTACCCAAAGAAAATGAAATCAGTGCATTGAAGAGGCATCTGCTCTTTCATGTTCACTGAAAAGAAATGGAATTAAACTAAGAATTCATCAATTGATA
This sequence comes from Glis glis, assembly GCA_004027185.1. NCBI lineage: Eukaryota > Metazoa > Chordata > Mammalia > Rodentia > Gliridae > Glis > Glis glis. The sequence continues at coordinate 16,498 of PVJS01022443.1, forward strand.
AATGGATAAACATAGTTTGTATACTCAATAAAATACTATTCATCCATACAATAGAATAAAATCCTGTCATTTGAGATAACATGATAGAACTGGAGATTATTAGAATAAGAGGAATAAGCCAGGCACAGAAAGACAAACACCGTAGGATTTCACTTTTATGTGAATCTAAAAAGTCGATGTCATAGAAGTTGAGAGTAGAATGGTGGTTTCCAGAGGCTGGAGAGATGGGGTGGGAGGGATGGAGAGGGGTTGATCTACAGGTACTAAATTAGAGCTAGCTTGCAACAAAACATTCTGGTGTGTTAGTGCACAGTAGATTGACTACAGATAACAATAATGAACTGTATACTACAGAAAGCTAGAAGAAAAGATTTTGATGTTTTCCACCATTAAGAAATGATAATGTTAATGGAGATAAGTATGTTTAATCTGATTTAAACTTTAGCCAATGTATACATGTATCAAAGCATCAAATCTTATCCCATTAATACCTATAATATTCACATTTTCATTTATCAGTTAAAATAAGTATAATTTTAAAGTGTCAACAATTATTCTGATTAAATGTTAATGTCTCCCCCAAATTCATCCCCAACATGATGGTATTAGGAGGCGGGGCCTAGGGGAGTTTATTAAGTCATGGGGGTAGTAGTGCTCTCTCTCTCTCTCTCTTTTTTTTTTTTTTGCAGTACTGGGGATTGAACCCAGGGGCATTGTACTTCTGAGCTACACCCCCAGCCCTATTTTTTTATTATTTATTTTGAAACAGGGTCTCACTAAGTTGCCGAGGGCCTCACTAAGTAGTTGAGGCTGGTCGCGAACCCAGATCCTTCGGTCTCAGCCTCCCAAGTACTAGGATTATAAGTGTGCGCCATCATGCCTAGCTAGTAGTGCTCTCTTGAGTGTGATTAGTGGCTGAGAGGACAAGAGTTTCCTTTTTACCATATGAGGACACAAATAAAAAGGCACCATCACCACCTACAAACCAGAAAGTGGGCCTTTCCCATGCCCCAAATCTTCCTCAATCTTGGGCTTACCAGTTTCCAGAACCATGACAAATTTCTATTCTTGGTAAGCTACCTAGTCTATGGTATTTTGTTATAGCAACCTGAACAGACTAAGACATGTAATTTCTCTAGCCTATAAAACGAAACATTTGCCCAATAAATCTTATCTATTTGTTGGAATATTGACAGGGTATCATATACTTTTATAGAACTCTGTGCAGAGTCACTCTATCCACAGTAAGTACATGTTCAGCTGTCCTTTATCTCTCCACTCTATAATAAACTCTTGAACTTCTTACTTTAAATAAAGGCTCCATTTAATATAAGTGGTTTAGAGTTATACACTCTCTGATTTGAATCCAGCCTAGCCAGTCCATAGATATTTCGTCTGTAGTACCAACTGTCAGTATCCTAATTCTCTTTCAGACTGCCTGTCACCAGAGTGTTACTCATTTTGATAACATCACTTTCACCTTAGAAAAAGGCTCTCCATAGTTCTGGAGCCTCAGCTGCTTGGATATTTTTTTCCTGATTATCTCATTTTCCAACTGCTTTCCCACTCTTATCTACAAAATGGAGAAGTATTCAAGGTTATATATCAGGAAATTTACAATATGTGTTTTATATCAATGTGTATATTTCTTTGATACAATACATTTCACCACATTAAATTAAGCCATAATTAAGTACAGACAAATTAAATTTCAAAATAAGTATATAACTTCATGAACAAATTATTTGAAACTATAGCAAATTATCTTACCTAGTCATCATATAACCTTGGTTGATATATAACTATATATAATTCATGTTTCACTTTTCTTTTACCCATTCTTTAAAAATTTCAAGGACTGCGGTGTAGTTCAGTGGTAAAATGTTTGTCTAGCATGGATGAGGCCCTGTATTCAATCCCCAGCACTATAAATAAATGAATAATAAAAATTTCAGGACCCTTCAAAGGCTTTCACATATGATATATAATGATGTGTAGTTTTTATTTTATTTCTATTCTATCTTCTTCCTCAATTTCTATGACATTTTGACCTCTGGGTACCCCAACCCTAGTACTTTGTGGGGGCTCCAGCCTGCTCACTCACTGGTGAGTTTGGGGGTCCACTGTATCTTGCACATAGCACTAAACTTGTCAGTCTAGCTCCTTGATCCCCTTCATTTATTACAGCCTCTAGAGACAAAGGGGACTCCCAATTAGGACAAGTTCATATTTATAAACAATTTTCAACTTTAACATACAAGAGGAGTAAAAGGGGAATTTTATCATATAAAATTTTTATAAAATAGTATTCATGAACTGGTGAGATGTGGTGAGAAGTTGGTTAGAGAATATAAAGATGGTTATTCAAATCAGAGGGATGGGGAATGGGAGTCTAGGCCAGGAAGATGTAGATGTGTTGTATTTTATAAAAAATTTTGGTAGGAGACAGCTTTTTGCTGTGTCAGTACTCAGGTTTGGTCCCCAGAAGATTCATGTGTAAAAGGCTTGGTCTTATGGTGCTATTGAGTAGGTGATCGAACTTTAAGATATGGAGCCTCATAAGAAGTATTTTGCTCCTTGAGATCATGTCCTTGAGCAGGAGATCTAGACCATGGTCACTTCTTGTTTCTCTATTTTTGCTTTCCACCATGGGAGGAGGGCTTCCTCCACTACAGCTCCTCCGATGATGTACTTTCTTGGCCAAAAGCAAAGGTCCAATGACCATAGACAGATACCTCAAAGCCATGAGCCAAAATAAACCTGTTTGTAGTTGATTATCTCAGGTTTTGTTAAAATAGTAGAAAGCAAACACAGACTAAATCTCAAAAAACGAGTCACATTTAATTCTGCCAAAAACTACCCAGTCATCCAGGCTCTGATAACCTGGTCAGCAAGGAGACCTAGGACCATAGTAGTAAATTTTCCTGAGACTTTCTGTGCTCACCGTGCTTCCCTGACTGCAGAGTTCATTTGCTTTCCTATCTCATATACCTGGCCATGCAGTCTTATCTCTCCTGGTTGTTAGTGCATTTTTAATGCATTCTAAAGGAGAGTAGCCAAATTAGTGCTTAGAATAAAAACATAGGATGTTTAATGAAAGACTTAGAATTTTCAAGTACAATAAAACAGGTCTGATCATCTGTGATGGTTAATCTGGATTGTCAACTTGACTGGATTACAAAACACCTAAGATTATGTGACTTCAGGTGTGTTGATGAGCTGATTGACATGTGGAACAGCAGATGGAGGAGAAGGTCCTGCCCTAAATGTGAGTGGCACTCTTCTAATAGGCTGGGGACCTGGGTGAGAGGAAGGAGGAAGCAGAAGAAGGTAAGCATGGTTCTTCCTGAGTGAAAGTGGGTCTGCTCTTGCTCCTTAGCTCTTTGAACTGGGCTTTCACCATCATTTCTACAGGGAGTTTCCTGGCCTTTCCATCTTGGACTGGGACTGCATCATTCCTCACTCCTATTCTGAGACTCTAGCTCTTGGACTCCTTGACCAGCTGCTGGTTCCTCGGGCTCTCTGCGTGCAGGTGGCCATGTGAGAATACAGGGCTCTGAGTGGTAAGACAATCTGATAAATCCCCTTTTACAATATACATATCTTTTGGGTTCTGTTACTCCAGAGAACCTTGGCTAATACATCATCCAGTGTAAGGGTTTGAGACTATGAGACAAATCTGAATGACAGGCACTGTGTTTTCCTCAAAATCACTTTGCCCCTCTTAAGACTAAAGATTTTACAATAGTTTGAGCCCTTCTTCTTCTTCTTCTTCTTCTTCTTCTTCTTCTTCTTCTTCTTCTTGTTTTGTATGTGTGGCGGGGAGAGGTACTGGAGATGGAACCCAGAGGCATTCTACTTCCAAGATATATCCCCAACCCTTTATTTTATTATGTTGTGGTACTGGGAATTGAACCCAGGGGCATTTTACCTCTGGGCTACACTCACAGCCATATTTTATTTTTAATTTTGAAACAGGGTCTTACTAAGTTGCTGAGGGCCTTGCTGTATTGCTGAGGCTGGCCTCAAACCTGAGATCCTCCTGTCTTAGCCTCTCAAGTACTGGGATTACAGTCGTATGCCACCACCCCTAGCTAGGTTGAGCTCTTCTGAGTAATTCTTTCTTCTTTTTATAGACTGAGTTCTCCCCCAAAAAACCCAAAGTAATTTATGCAAAGACATTTCTGTTGAGATTGTGCCAGTTATTCCCAAAGATGTCTGGATTGGGCTGTAAATAAATCTTAGACCATAGGAAAGACATCTGCTACATTTATATTGGGTAAACACACTGCATTTATTAATGTTTTTATGACCACAGCGATTAACAGCTATTTTAGATTTCAGGAAGTCAATTCTCTAACTTTGGAGTGTTTTTTATAAATCTCATTGTTATAAATGGCCAAAAAATTTTACAAATTATTTACTTGGTATACTCGCCCCAAAATAGAGTAACTAGAAAAGTCATGATCACTTTTACAATACATGCTATTTAGTCTTTCTTCTTTCATTCAAAAAATTTGTTGATGGTACTAAAAATCACTACACAAAAATATGAACTGAATATACATGTTAGGCAAAACAGAGATACTTCATACATTTATGATATCAATTATTTAAGTATGGAAAAATCACTAGACAATTAGATTCAGAAATACAAATGATTATAATAATGAAATTACAAAGAAACAAAAGCAGGTAGAGTGCTAATTTAGACTTGGGAATTAATGATTTACCTAAGATTTAGAGCATCATTCTGTCTGCCAAGCAAAGAGCCAAGGGAAAAGTGCTGCAGAGAAGCACAGGTACATTTTAATTGAAAGTGGGTGAGTGTGGCTAGAGGAGATGGAGTTGGCAGAGTAGGTGTGAGAATAGGTGGAAGAAGTAAGCAAGAAGGTAGTGGGGTATATAATGGCTAATAGAACAGAGTCAGTGTTTGAAATGTTATTCTGAAATCCAGTGGGAAGTAATTGAAAAGTTTTAGGTGGATAGTGTGTGGGGTAACAATTTTGTTTATCTTTTAATAAATGTACTCTGACTTTTGTATGATAACTAGCTAATGGATTGTGGGTAGGTAAATTGGAAAGTAGGAAGCCAATTAGGTGATGTTTATACTAGCCCAGGTATGAGTTGATTGTGAGTGATTCTGTATTAATGGGAGAGTGGAAATGAATAAAATGCATATAGGAGAATTATATTTTCAAGGTAAAATTTAAAGAGTCTTGTGATGGTGAGACAGTAAATCTCTCTTTCATATCTGTGACTCTAATAAATAGAGAGTAGGAAAAAATCAGTATAGGAATTTGATGAATAAGTGTTATCTTATTTGAAGTTGAGAATACTTAAAACCTATCAGAAGGTTTATTTTTTGTATTAGAATAAGATTAATCAATTGTGTACCTATTCAAAAGCATTTAATAGAAAAACATATGTCAGGCATTTTACTACATAGTGGAGATATAAAAATAAGTAAGATATGGTTCTTGCCTGAGAAGCCATAATTATTCTGCAAGAAATAGACAAATAAATAATTATATGCAAACAAATTTTGTTCATGAATATTTATGAAGCAATCCAAACAAATTATTATCAAAACAAACCCATTGATGCACAAAGATGGTGCACATCATGACCTAGTTTGTTTTGTCCTAGGATGCACAGGTCAGTTGACACTAGAAAATATGTAACATATTAAAGAAGAAAATATGTATAATCATCTCAGTGGGAGTTTAAAAAGATGCTAATAAACTGCAATGCACTTTCATGTTAAAATGTAATTAAAATAGAAGAAAATTTCTTTCACTTGATAAGAAATATCTATCAAAACCTACACCCTAGCTGGGCAGGCATGATGGCACAAACCTGTAATCCCAGTACTTGGGAGGTTGAGACAGAAGGATCACAGGTTTGAGGCCAATCTTAACAACTTAGCAGGGCCTTCAACAACTTAGAGAGACCCTGTTTCAAAGGGCTGGGGGTGTGGCTCAGAGGTAGAACACCTGTGTTCAATCCCCATTACCAACAAAATAAAACATAACAAAACATAAAAAAACTACACCCTTTATGATTGCTAATGGAAGGATTTTAGAAGCATTTCCTTTAAAATTAGGAAAAGTAAAAGGGTACCCACTGTCCCACTTTTATTTAGCACTATACTAGAGACCCTAACCAGTACAGGAAGGCCAACATAATTAAATTCTACTAGAATAAGAAAGGGAAAATCAAAGCAGGATTTAATGCCATTCTAAATCAGGTTGCAATAAGCTTTCTAAAGTAACATAAAAACCCCCAAATCCCAGTGGCTTAACACAAGAAATGTCTATTCCTCCATCATATAATACTGGCTTCAATATGTTAAGAGTTGTCAAAGGTCTGATATTTTAACCCTATCTATAAGCTATAAATCAGCCTGATGTAACAGAGATGGTGGACTTTATTACTCAGGACAGTTTGCACATCGTGTGTGCTCTGTTCCCATTGCTCTGATTCTCACAGGACAATTGAAATAGGACCAGATGACGCTTCACACGCAGTGGGATGTACTGTAGGAGAGAAGCTCTGAGCTTGGAGAACCTGGAGAGCAAGCAGATGAATTTGGGGACAGGGGGATCAGACCAGAGCAGTGAGCAAATAGATTATTTGATTAACATAGTGTGTTTGATATAGTTTCAAATCAATATCCCATAAACTATTTAGGCATACTTACTAGTTGATTTTAAACACTGATATGGAAAAGCTATACTGAAGTCCTAACCCCCACTGCCACAAAATATTACCTTATTTGGATATAGGGTCTTTACAGAGGTCATCAAGTCACAGGAGGTTGTGAGGATGGGTCCTAATCCAATACAATTAATATCTTTATAAAGAGGGGAAATTTGGACACAGAAACAAACATGCACATAGGGAAAATCCTGTGAAGTCACACATGGAGAAGACATCCAGGTGACTGGCATGTACCTAAAAGCCAAGGCACAGCCAGAGTTGCAGTTGAATACCAGGAGCTAGAAGAGGCAGGACGAGCTCTTACTTGGAGCCATCACAGAGAATCTGGTTTTGGCAACACCCTGACTTTGGAATTGTAACCTCCAGAACTGTGCGATAATAAACTTTTGTCATATTAAACTACACAGTATTTGGTTCTTTGTTTTTAGTGGGTGTAGAATACTAATACAGGTGGTGCATACCGGGTGAACTCTAGAGTCATTAGGTGAATGAGATAGATTAAAACATTAGATTAGGTGGAGTCAAATCCATGGGTGCACTCACCTGGGATTCGGGATTTAACATGACAGCTTGAGTGCTTGGAAACACTTTTAATAATCCACTAAGTTAATTAATTGATGCCTGGGCCCATTGGTGGCCTTACAGTTAATGAGAGTGAAATGCCAGACATCCATTGGCATGCTCTAAAAGGAATTTGAATACTTAGGAAGATGATGATTTTGGAGTGGATTTTGAGCAAATTGCTAGACTGCATGCTCAGTCTCCCAGCATACCTTTCAGTAGGGCCCAGAGGGTATAACTCTTTGCCAAAGTATTATTAAAAAGAATCCTGAATGGACCATGATGAGTTCTGTGGTAGCTTTCATGGCAAACAAGAGTTGAATATGGTATATGCCCTGATCTTAATGGAAATAATTATACCCATAGGGATAAAAACAGATGGACCTACAGTTATCAAAATTAGCCATAGGAACAGAATGGAAAACAGAATATTTTGATTTGTTGGGATTTGGGGTTCTTGACCAATTAATCATGAGGTCCCTAGAAAGGAAAGGTGATAGTTGTCATATACAGGGTACATGTTAATATATATGCAAACATATATAACACATTATTTTAATATTCAGTAGCTTACAATAACATATACTTTTTATCTCATAATTTCTGAAAGTCAGGAATTTGGAAGTAGCTTATCTGGGTAGTCCTGGTGTCTGGGTCTCTCTAAATTTGCAGTGAATGTCAACCAAGAATGTACTCATCTGAAAACTTGACTAGGGTCAGAGAATCCACTTCCAAAATAACTCTACATGGCTGTTGCCAGAACATATGAGTTTCTTGCAATGTGGAACTGTCTATAGGCTGCTGAGTTCCTTTGAGGAAATGGTAGCTGACTTTTCTCAAATGTAGTGATCCAAGATTGAGCCAAGAGGAAACTAAAATGTCTTTTAGGAAGGACCTAGTCTCAGAAGTCATATAGTATTATTTCTGCCATATATCTTTCATTAGAAATTCAAGTTGCTAAATATAGTCTGCAGCAAAGAGGAGAGGAATTAACCTCTACCTATGATGGGAGTGTGTGTGTGTGTAGAGATTCAGGGATTTTTGTACATATGTTTGTTCACAGATTTAAAAGCTATTCAAACTAGTAAGAAGCTAGTATACTTTGAGTGAGGACCCTGAAACACTGACAAAAGAGTATACTATACTATGAGGAACCAAGTCTTTCCCATTTAATAGAGTGACTATGCACTGGAGGAAGGGAAGGGTTTAGCCTTCTGGGAGGACAGAAGAGACTGTTTCTGAGCTACTGTAAATACCCAGGAACCTGTAATGTTACCATGGTCTCCTGTTCAAAGTGCCATCGAAGGAGATCTAGTGATACCATACAATGTGTACCAATTTCACCTGAGGGTAGGAGACTGGTGGAGCTTCAGCTATTCAGGTCATTGCTTTTTTCATAGTGGAGATTGAAATTTTTATTACAATGACAACAATAAGTACCAGTGAGTAAAAATATTGGATTCTGCCAGATGCTCTGTCTCTCCAGATCCGCATGTCACCCGGTTTCACTCTGCTTTGTGCTTGAAGAGGCTACACTTTGGAAACTGCTTCAACAAGGTACCTTGTCTTCTGGGTCCCAGTAAGATTTAGACCAGTAGAATATCAGAGCATGGCAAAAGAGTGAAATTTAGATATTTATTCTCCTGAATTCATATGTATTCCTACTTCTCACTCTCTTCCCTCAGATAAATAGTGGTTGCTTTTCTCTATCAAAGGCCATAGCTAGCCGGGCGTGGTGGTGCACTCTCGTAATTCCAGTACTTTGGGAGGCAGAGACCGGAGGATCCGGGTTCGCGGGCAGCCTCAGCTCTCTCTCTCTCTCTCTCTCTCTCTACCTAGTGAGGCCCTCCACAACTTCGTGAGACCCGGTTTCAAAATAAAGTATAAAAAAGAAAATAGGGCCGGGGGTATAGCGTGGAGGTAGAATGCCCCTGGGTTCAATCCTCGTTATCGCAAACAACAACAACAACAAAAACAAAAAGGCCGTAGCTACTATAACTATAGCCATCTCCTTGGTTAGCTAAGGTGACTATTCCCAAAGGACAATTGATTCTATTGGGTAATGCTCAATTGGTAATACAACTACTTCAATAGACAGTTGGGTATATGGCTTTGCATTTCATATGTGACATAAGACCTGTCATAAAAGCTATGAGTGTCGTCAGCTTAATGATGGTGGTTAAAGTCATACAGATTGATGGATAATACTCATAGACAGTATATGCAGTGAGCAGAGAAGGCTGATGGCTGAAACTTGGGGAGAATTTATGGACTATATAAGAGATAGTCCCAGGTAGGAGGACTTACAAAGGAGATTAAAAAGACATGGCTATAGTGAAATAAGAAGAACCAGTGTCAATGGATACCAAAAGAATATTTCTAAAATAGAACTGTCAATGTTACAATATAATGCGATTTCAAGCAAGATAGGAACTAAAAGATATTCAGTGAATTTAGAAGTACAGAAGAACTAATGAACTTGGTAAAAATAATTTCAGTGAATTAGTTGGGACAGAAAACAGAGTTCAGTGCTTTGGGGTCAAGAGTAAATAGGTGGTAAAAAAATCAAAACTGGGAATGTTTATTTCGTGAATCTTGTCTGTAAAAGGGAAGAGAAAAGACGAAAGCTAGAGAATTGAGAGAAGATTTATTTGTCAGATAGAGGTGAGAAATGCACACGTCTAAAAGATAGACGGAAAGAAGAAATACAGAGAAAGATTTCTGAGACACAAGACTTGGAGTTTTTGATCTGCTTCCCTCTTCTCTACCTTAAAGAAACGTATGCCTTAGACTCGGTTCTTTGGTTCATAATAGTACATTTATTAGGTAACTGTTGGTTCTTTTGTAGGCCACTGGTCTATATTTGGACTTTCAACGGCTTTCCCTTTATGATACTGTTAACACCTAAGCCTTCAAGCCTGCTTAATAATCCCTGCTAGATCAGTTTAGTAATGTAATTGTTACGTCTAAACTTTTGGTGAAGTAATCCTAAATTTTCATTCTAAGCACGAAAAGGCAGCAGAGGAGAGAATATCACTAAACACTAGAGAAACCAACATCTCCTTTTCTAACCAGATCTCTAACTGATACCAATAATCTAAATCCAATAACTCATCCAAATAGAAAAACAGGCATTCATGGTATTAAAGAAAAGAACTATTCTTAAACTTGTGTTAAAGAAAAGAGTTATACTGAAACTTGTTAAAACAGTAAGAAAGATTTTAATCAAGACTACTGTGAAAAGAGTAATCCCACTACAATAGGGGAGAGAGACTGAGCTCGATCCCCATTAGCAGAGCATATGAAGGGTAAGGAGAGCTGGACTAACCTGATTTGACAGGATTCTTGCTGAAAGCAGGACAAGATGATCAGATACCAGGAGTTGGGGGGTTCTTGCTAAACCATCTTAGCGATATTGTCTGATGAAGGCAGACTAAGGTTAAGGCCTAGTTAAAAAGAGGCTCAGGGGAACCTAAATAAGTTTGATCAAAGAAGGAGTCTTTGTCAGCAGCAATGGTAAGACAAACTAGTAGGAATATACTGAATCTAGTTGAAAGCATATTTTCAAATGAAACCCAGGTAATTTTGTGCTATCTAATATTTTATGATTGAGCAATGTAAGCATTATTGTATTGAAAACTGAAGCATTATGCTGAATGGAGTTCATGCATCTAAAGGAACAAAGAAATAAAACAAAATAATATAACATTCAATGATAAAAGGCTATTTACTACATTAAATAAAATTATGTAAAAAAATCATTAAACACCATATTGTCTCACATAAGAAATTTCCCCTCCCAAAAATAAACCTTTTGTAAAGGATACTGTTCAGGGAAATACTTAATCAAGTCTATAATATTTTTTTGCTTCCCTATTGTTTACTATCATAACAAACAATAAAATAGAAATAAGCTAAGCAAATAAATCACAAAGGAAATAAATGCAAAATTCCAGTAAACGAAAATGGATTTTTCTAGTCTCTTAGGATGCTATTTCTTTCCCAAATATTATTTGGTCGCATGTAATATGCAAATTAGCTGTTTAAATAATTTCATCTTGACTGTGCCTATCTTATTGCTTAGAATCAATGAGAAAGAGGACTTCCAAAGGAAAGTAAGTAGCATTAGAACTTAATAGTACTTACTATTATTCTGTTTTTGTTAGAATTAATAGGTTTTGTATTTTTAAAATTTATTTTATTTAGCACAAAGAAACTACATATTTATGGAATACCATGTGATATTCAAATCAGGGTAGACATTCTAATAACCAATTTACTTGACTGTCAAATGCTAGAAGCACAAAACTGAGTTGCAGTTTATTTTCTTGAAGCCTTTCTAAAGTAGAGGTTTTGTAATTGATCTTAAAAAATTTAGTATAATATTCACTAATTACTTTCAAATGGGAAGATAATATGAACTAAATTAGCTTTTCCAACTCTAATTATGGAAATTATTTATTAAAGTCAGATTAGCTATGACATCTATGAGTACTTTTCTACTTACTGATAGATTCAATCAATATGTACTTTATTGCAAGAAAAACAGTGAAAAATATTGAGTGATCTTTCACAGGTAACTTTGCAAAATCTGTCAACTTTTAAAATTTTCCAGTTACAAAAAAAAAATTCCCTCTGATACTTTCATTTTATTTCGTCATGGAGACTACATCCCATTTCACAGAATTAAACCAGATGGCTGGTAAAAGAATTTATCACTGAGTTGAGTGCATTTCATAAAAGTCTTTCAATTTATACATGGAAACTTTATGAAGTGTTTCTTCTCTAGACCCTTGTGCAAATTAGCCAAGGCCCTGAGGCCCAACATTTGAGAAAAGTTAGGCCAGACTTAGAAAACACGGAGCTGTGGAGAGATAAGAAGCATGAAGTGAAGCCAGGGCACTGATTTCCACATGCCTTCAACTGGCATTAACTGCTCTCACACATTCAGGTCATGATTATGCACAGAGGTAGATAGAGAAGGTTGTAGACTGACAGAGGATTTAAAAAATAGCAATTTTATTTGAATAGCTAGCCTAAAGCCTCCCTAACCTTTATTATCATTGCTTTATCATGTAAATTGATAATTTAAGTATTTAACCTCTTTAGCCAGTTCCACAGACCTGGTCTTTTCTCTCCATTGCTAGCTACTGACTTTTCCCCCTTCCTACAAGTTTCTCCATAGTCCTCTTTAGAATTAAGTTTATTAGTCCTGATGGTCTATGAGTATTCTGATGAAATTCATCTATTTTCAATGCTCATTTTATTTCTGGATAGAGTTTATTAGAAATTTCTATTAATAGACTATTTTTTAAAGAATAGGATATAAGAAAGAGGTCAATAATTAAATACATTGTCCCCTTCATATTTGAAGATGATACTGTGACTACTATTTTCATTCTAGGTTTTGAGGTGTGGTTGAAAACCTGCAGCCTTTGGCAGCAGGTTTTTATATGTGTTGGAATGTTAAAGAGAGACCTTAGCTATGCAGTTATTGACAGCTGTTGATATAATTCACTAAGTGTGATGAAGTTTGGAATGGTTTCTCTTTTCCTTTTCAAAGCTTTACTCAGAATACAGACATTCTTTCTTATTTATTTATTTATTTATTTATTTATTTATGTGTGGTACTGGGAATCGAACCCAGGGGCATTCTACCTCTGAGATACATCCCCAGTCCTATTTTAATTTTTTAAAATATATTAATTTATTGGTGCATTGTAGTTATACATTTTGATAAGTGTCAGGGTATCAGAAGCATGCATGCACACATTGCTCATTTAGCCTTCCCTCAAATCCCACCCTATTCCCTCCCCCTTCCCTCCTTTTTGTGCTCAGCATAGTGATTGACTCTGATAAATTTGTGTATACACATCGTGTGCATTAGTGGGTTTCCCTCTTCCCCCCTCCCATCTTCCTCAGTTCCCCTTCTTGCTCATCTAAAGTTTTCTCCTTCTTTGTCTGGAGTCCCTTCTAAGTCCCATTCTCCCTAGCTTCCACATATTAGGGAGAACATCTGACTTTTCACTCTTTGTGACTGACTAATCTCACTTAGCATAATGTTCTCCAGTGCCCTCCATTTCCCTGCAAATGATGTAATTTTGTTCTTCTTTATGGCTGCATAAAATTCCATTGTGTTTAGCTGGGCGTGGTGGCGCACACTTGTAATCCTAGTACGTGGGAGGCGGAGACCGGAGGATCCCGGTTCGGGGCCAGCCTCAGCTCTCTCTCTCTCTCTCTCTCTCTCTCTCTCTTTCTCCCTGTCTCTCTCTCTCTACTTAGTGAGGCCCTCCGCAACTTCGTGAGACCTGGTTTCAAAATAAAGGATAAAAAAATAGGGCCGGGGGTGTAGCTCGGAGGTAGAATGCCCCTGGGTTCAATCCCCGGTACCGCAAAAAAAAAAAAATTCCATTGTGTATATATCCCATAGTTTTGTAATCCATTCATCAGTTGATGGGCATCTTGGCTGGTTCCAAAGTTTGGCAATTGTGAATGGTGCAGCTATAAACATAGATACACATGCATTAATCTGGTAGTTTGGTTTCAGTTCTTTTGGGTAGATGCCTAGAAGTGGTATTGCTGGGTCATATGGTAGGTTCATTCCCACCTTGAGATTTCACCTAACCCCAATTAGAATGGCAACCACAGGTAGAAACTTTCTCAACAAGACCTCCAAAGCACAGGAAATTAAAACAAGAATTAATAAGTGGGATAGCATTAAACTACAAAGCTTCTGCTCATCAAAGGAAACCATCAAGAGCCTAAAGAGAAAGCCTACAGAATGGGAGAAGATATTTGCAAGCTATCCCTCTGACAGAGGTCTAATATCTAG
>PVJS01022444.1:0-30515 GCA_004027185.1 Glis glis
CTCCCTCCCTCCTTCTTTCCTTCCTTCCTTCCTTCCTTCCTTCCCTCCCTCCCTCCCTCCCTCCCTCCCTCCTTCTTTCCTTCCTTCCTTCCTTCCTTCCTTCCTTCCTTCCTTCCTTCCTGATGTTCCCTAGCTCAGGAACCTGAAGAGAACTCTATCACAAGCAACCTGGAAAGACGGGCTATGAAGCTAAAAGAAATAAAAACTGAAAAGCATCTGCATCACAGGGAATCCACTGGAGGCCTTAAGAACCACGTTGAAGAAGTCAATTTTTTAGCATAGGAGGGTGATCGAAATTACTTGATGAGCCGGGCGTGGTGGCGCACGCCTGCCATCCCAGTACTTGGGAGGCTGAGACAGGAGGATCTCAGGTTTGAGGTCAGCCTCAGCAACTAAGTGAGGCCCTCAGCAACTCAGTGAGACCCTGATTCCAAATAAAAAAATAAAATAGGGCTAGGGGTTGTAGCTCAGAGGTAAAATGCTCCTGGGTTCAATCCCCAGTACCACAAAAAAGGTTTGTTTTTTGTTTGTGTTTTTACTTGATGAGAAAGAGAAAGGTTATATGGTGGTCTACATCAACGTGGAGAGGGGAGAGTAGACACCTCTCTCTTCTGAATTCCAGGATCCATCCAATGTCTGGGACCTGCTAACCTGCCCCTCCTGCCTCCCAGCCCCACTCCACCATACAGCAGGAGGGGCCCAGGCTCCCTCATCCAGGGAGGCTTTCATTTCCTGGGGTATCTCAGAAAGGGGCACCTTCACACCCAGCAGAGCTCTCTCCCTACACTGACCTTCTCATGCAGTATAAATTTAACACATTTTTTTCTTTAAAAAAAAATAAAAGACTGATTCATATGTCATTCCTAAAGATCTCTTCCCCACCAGGGAAATGGCTTGAAAGAAAGTAGGTGGCGGAGCTGGGCTGAGTGATGCAGGCCTGTAGTCCCAGCACGTGGGAGGCAGAGACAGAAGGATCCCAGGTTCAAGGCCAGTCTTGGCAACTTAGAGACCCTGTTTCAAAATAAAAAATTTAAAGAAGAGCTGGGGATGGAGCTCAGAGGTAGAATGCCCCTGGGAGGGAGGGAGGGAGGGAGGGAGGGAGGGAGGAAGGAAGGAAGGAAGGAAGGAAGGAAGGAAGGAAGGAATCCATGCTATTCTGGGGTTATTAAAATAATCACAGGATAGCAACTTCTCCCAACGCCCAGATGCCCAGTCAAATCTAGCCAGCGCAGCCCCTCTGAGCCCAACAGGCACCTGGGATGAGCCTGGGGGACACGGGGTTCTCCACCAGCTCCACTTCATCCCCTTGTTTTCCTGGCCCCTCCCATGGGGTACAGCTCTTAAGCTCCTAGTGTTTGCCAACTTTTCCTAGTTAGGCCAGCTCATCTCCATTCTGGGCTCCTGGAATCCTGGATAGTCCATCTAGCTGGGGACAAATGAATGAGTCTTAGCGAATGACCTAGAATGGGGCTGGATCAATAAACCTAAATGATCCTTGAGCAAAGAATCCTTGGGGGGAGGGGATGGAGGGAGATTCAACAGACAGGATCCTTTAATCGACGGGTGACGGTGGATGCCGCATACACCGAGAAATTAGTGTCAGACCCTCTGTGTTGTAACAGGGCAGAGGGCTCCCATTAGCCAGAGGGAGGATGGAGAAAGGAAGGGTGGGAGGAGGGAAGGGAGGACGGAGGGAAGGAGGGCTGGCCCTATGCTGTGCTCTTTGTCATCATCTACCTCAACCTCCCAACCAATGGAATTGTTCACCCAAAGTGGCCTTTTAAAGAGACTCTTGATAAAGCTCAAAAGTCATGTCTTGAATGTTCCATTGGATTTGTAGCCCCGAGCCCATCCCGACCTTCACCCATCTCTGACGCCGCCCCCCTTCCTGAAGGCCCCTCCCCTCCCTAAGCTGAGGCTCAGGGGCAGGGTAGAGGTCAGCGGTGTGTGCAGGGCTCCTCCTCAGGAGTCATTAGACAATTTGGTAAAGCTGACATTTTAAAGAGTGAATTTTAAGCCAGGCATGGTGGTGCATGCTTGTAATCCCAGTACTTGGGAGGCTGAGACCAGAGGATCCTGGTTCGCGGCCGGCCTCAGCTACTTAGTGAGGCCTCTGCAACTTAGTGAGACCCTGTTTCAAAATATAGAATAAAAAACAGGGCTGGGGGTGTAGCTTGGAGGTAGAATGCCCCTGCCTTCAATCCCCGGTACCACCACCAAAAAAAAAATGGAGATAAAGAGTTTATCTAATGGAGATAAAATGTTTATCTAATACATAAACATTTTAATGTTTATGTATTAGATCTCTTTGATAATGAAAGTAACAAAAGCTTCTTGTAACAAATAATACAACCATAAGTGAAGTTAATAATTGTAATTCCTCCCCCAAATCTCACTTCATGTGACAATTAATGTTAATAGCCTGGTTATTCTTCAATGCTCATTCAAAGATGTATGAAGAGCCAGGCACAGTGGCACATGCCTGTAATCCTAGGTGTCACACACCTAGAATGCCAGTACTTGGGAGGCTGAGACAGGAGGATTGCAGGTTCAAGGCCAGCACGCAGGAACTTAGCAAGACTTTGTTTCAAAAGAAAAACTAAAAACGTCTAGGGTGTAGCTCAGAGGTAGAACCCCCCTGGGTTCAATCCCTGGTACTACAAAAAAAAAAAAAACCCACAAATATGTATGAACATCACAGATGCAAACATAAATACATAAAGCTGACTGTTTGATGGTTTTCTTCTAATATCATAAAATTTAATGCCAAAACCAAAATCTCCATCATGACCACCAAAATGCAAAGTCAAATTACAAAGCAGTAACCTTCCGTGGCAGACTATGGAGCAAGCAGTGTCCGCTAGTCGAGTGCCACTTATTGCAGGCTCTAGCGGACGCTGCTTGCTCCGTAGTCCCGCCATGGAAGGTCGCTGCTCCATGCAGCTTCCTAAAAATTGTTCCGTGGTTCCTGCCACAGAAGGTCGCTGCTCCAGGCAGCTTCCTGACAATAGTCTTCTCACACGATAATGACACCAAGTCTGATATGATAATTTTGAGAGAATTTAATAATTGGGGGGTCGGGGAAGAGATAGAGATGACAAATTCTCCTGGCCTTCGGTAGCCAGGGCCCTTCTTATATTAAGGCTTCACACAAAGCAAACGGGAAGAAGATCACAAGTTAAGACCAGGGAGTGGCAAGATGAACGTTTTGGGGAGAATAGGAGGTCATCAATATCTACCTTTCGGTCCCATCCAGTCCAAGGAAGCTTGTCTGCCTGCGGACAATTTTCACTTAGCATGTACATTGTTAAGCCTACCTCATTGTGTGGGCTAAGATGACTCCAGACAAAATTATTTATTATTATTATTATTATTAATATTATTGTGTGGTACTGGGGATGGAACCCAAAGGCCTTTTACTTCCAGACTATACACCCAGACCTATTTTATTTCTTATTTGGAAACAGGGTCTCACTAAGTTGCTGACAGCCTCACTAAGTTGCTGAGGCTGGCTTCCAACCTGTAGTCCTCCTGTCTCAACCTCCCAAGTACTGGGATTACAAGTGTGCACCACCACACGTGGCTCAGATTATTATATCACACACTATTAGCACCATTTTACAGATGAAGGAACTGGGTTCCAGAGACAATGGGTAACAGGCCACCATCAGGGAGCCAGGCGGCGGGGTAGCCAGGGCTGTAGCCTGCGTGAGTGCTGGTCTTCACACAGGTCTCGGAGTTGAGCTGCACCGCCCAGAGGTCGTCCACACACCACAACCAGCGCCATCTTCCCCACCACCCTGAGGACAGCATCACGAAACAGCCTGGACAAGCCCCTTCATACCTCATGCCTCAATTTCCCTGTTAACATCCTAGATACTTACTGTATGGGATTGATCTGAAGAAAGGTTGGAAAAAGCAGTTCTTGTTAAAGGAAAAGATGAGGGGCTGGGGATGGGGCTCAGGGGTAGAGCACTTGCCTAGCACACAGGAAACCCTGTGCCTGAACCCCAGAATTAAAGGGGAAAAAAAGTTAACATCTTTTGAGGCCAGCCTGGGCAACTTAGCAAGACCTTGTTTTGAAACAAAATTAAATAAATAAAATAGGGCTGAGAGTGTAGCTGGGGAAGTAGAATGCTCCTGGGTTTAATCAATAGTACCACTACATATATATAGTGGAAAAGATAAAGTTGGGACTAGGGCTTCAAGAAAAAGCTCTTTTCTGGCAGGTGCCATATTTCTCAAAGCCACATGGATTTAAAGTGGCCAGATGTTGCCTTTTTTTTTATTTTTTAAGCACTACAAAAAGATCATATAAATGGATCCATGGGACCAATTCTTATTTTCCATTTCCTTTTTTTTTTTTTTTTTTGCAGTACCGGGGATTGAACCCAGGGGCATTCTACCTCTGAGCTACACCCCAGCCCTATATTTTATTCTTTATTTTGAAACAGGGTCTCACTAAGTTGCTGAGGCCTCACTAAGTAGCTGAGGCTGGCCGCGAACCTGCGATCCTCCTTTCTCAGCCTCCCAAATACTGGGATTAAAAGCATGCACCACACGCCTGGCTCTCCATTTCTTTTTTAACTATTTAAGTATGGGGGTGTGGCCAGCTGTTTGGGGAGTGGGAGAGGGCTTTGAGATTGGGGCAGTGAGCTCTATGGTAGAGTCTCAGGGAAGGGCCTGAGCAGGCCTCTGGGGGCATCCTAACACTGGAGATTCTTTCCTTGGGATTGTCATACTCCCTGGTTCCTGCCAAAGCACCATTTTTGTTTTCTTTTTGTTTAGTTTTCTTTTTTTCCCATTGCTCTTTACTGGTGAAGTTTTCATGTGAAACCTGAACACACCGAGCAGAGACACTTCCACCTAAACTCAAGAAGGCCACACTGAGCCGAATTCACTCTTTCTGTTCAACTTTTTAGAAATGGTAGGGAAGAGGACTTTGTCTTAAGTTTGCCAAGGAACAAGCGTCCAAGTCTGGTCGTTGCTCCTTTGGATGAGCCCACAGGAGACAGACCAGAGTCCGCAGGTCTCCCCATCCCAATCCCGAGGGTGCTCATGGGACAAATGATGCCAATTCTTTCTCTGTCCCTTCAAGTCTGATGAACTTTGGTTGTCCCTCATTTCTGTGTGTATGTGTGTTAATTTTTTTTCAATTGGAAACATGTGCTCTAATTTCAAAATGAGTGAGTTTTTTGACAAACAAAATGTGGCATATTTTTTTATTTATTTATTTTTGGTACTGAGAATGGAACCCAGAGGCATTCTACTTCCAAGCTACACCCCAACCCTATTTTATTTCTTATTTGGAAACAGGGTCTCATCAGGTTGCTGTGACCCTCACTAAGTTGCCAAGGCTGGCTTTGAACCTACGATCCTCCTGTCTCAGCTTCCCAAGTACTGGAATTACAAGTGTGTGCCACCACACCCAGCATATTTTAAAGAGATTTATTGCAGCCCAAGCAAGAAACAAGGAGCTGGAGCCAGAGGTGTGGATGGAGATGGGTGCAAATGGGCTCACCTGATGTCCCCTCTCGGACTCAGAGCATCTTTGGGTTCGCTGTGACCTGACTGTGACACAGTGTGTGGGCCTTGCCACTGTGGATCCAGAGACGCGCCTGCCGAAGAATCTGGAGGAATAAAGTTGTGCTTGTCGGGTGATCAGTAACACATACAGGAAACGAAGTGAGCCAGACAGCGGCCTGTGCCTAAGTAAAGACAGCAAAGCTCCAACAGCCCATACACCTTCACCACACTGAAGAGTAAGCTACGCCCCTCAAAAATGGTGCCCAAAAGGACAGTGCTATCCTGGGTGCTCCCAGCGGCCCCTCCACAAGGCAGAAGGGACTGTCATCCTCTCATTTCAAGAACCCAACAGAAACCTAAAGAAATGATGGGCTTTTCCAAAATCACCTTCCAGGGTCCTTTTTTAACCTCTGCATCTCTGCACAATCGACAAAGCTCTGTGGGGGCTGATTCAGAGCCAAGGTGGGATTAAATGGGATAGTAGAAGTTTCAGAATAAACTGTTTCCTACTATTAGCAGCTTCGCACCTACAGCTAAGGCTGAAGCGTCCCCTCCCCCTTTCTTAGCCAAAAAGGATCTATAATAATCCTGTTGTGTGAGGAGTGTGTGTGAGTGTGTGTGTGTGTGTGTGTGTGTGTGTGTGTGTAGCAGGCCCAGGGTGTATATGCATGCCTATTTACCAGGATGGCACAGTCACAACCTCACCTCCACCCTGCGGTGTTGTCCAAACCCCCAAGAAAACATGCTCTGTGCATACTTATGTGTTTTCAGTAGCATGCATGTGTGTGCGTGTGTGAGTGTGTGCATGTGTGCGTGTGTGTGCGTGTGTGTGTGTAAGTAGATAGATAGATAGATAGATAGATGATAGATAGATAGATAGATAGATGATAGATAGATAGATAGATAGATGATAGATAGATAGATAGATGATAGATAGATAGATAGATAGATAGATGATAGATAGAGATAGATGATAGATAGATGATTGATAGATAGATAGATAGATAGATGATAGATAGATAGATAGATAGATGATTGATAGATAGATGATAGATAGATAGATAGATGATAGATAGATAGATAGATAGATAGATAGATAGATGATAGATAGATAGATAGATGATAGATGATAGATAGATAGATGATAGATAGATAGAGGTCCTTTCTCTTCTTACTCAATCTCTTCCAAAGATTTCACTAAAGCTGGTAACCATTCTTTTCCATTTCTACCCATCCAGGTTTTCTGTTAGATCTACTTCAAAAATCACGAAACAGAAGCTGATATATTTTTTTTTAACAGCTTCACTTCTAGGACCTGAAGCCACTGTTTCCCGTTTTCTTTGCTGGCTTTGACCTCTCTGGGATATCTCCGACCAGAATCCCCCAGAGATGCGCAGCCCAGCAGGGTGCGGCCAGGCATCGCGAATGTTCCTTCTGGGCTGTGTTAGAAATTCTGGCTGAGATATCAACACGTGTCAGCATGTTACTTCCAGTGACATGTTTGTCTTTTCTTTGTTAACTTTGGGTCAAGGCTGTAAATCCAGTTGGGGAAGCAAAGTGTCTAAGCCCAAGCCAAGATCCCCCACCACGCCTGCCTCATGGATTGGGGGAGATTTCTATGCTCCCCTCTCCTTTCACTTCTCCCTCCCCCCACCCCTTATTTTCCAGAGAAATCCAAGTGAAAAGGATACTTGGTGATCAAAGTGAACTCAACCGGCAGGGTACGAATGAACACAAATCAACGAGCTCCCGTGGCCTGACGCCTTTGGTCGGACTTGATGAGCTTCATCCCGGGACCCACATTTGCTGTCTGTGGGGGGACAGCAGCCACCTCTCCTCTTTTTCTTCTGAGCTCTGCAATTCCCTTATTATCTTTCCCTTGACAACAGTGATCTATGCCCAGGTTTTAACCCCACTTTGTCAAGTCTGGTCTCCTTTTTCATTATTTTAAATATCTTTGATCTGTTTGTAGTAGGTCTTGGGGTGCCTGCGAAGGTTCCTTCCAGGAGTCTGAAGAGCTCCCATGCCCGGGGCTGCCTCTCCACTCACTTTGTTCTGGTTTGGAGAGAGCGATTCCCCTCAGCTATGTTTCTTATTACCTGAAGCGGAAAAGAGGCCCCACAGCAACCCGGCCCCAAGATGTAGCTTTCAGACAGTGATGGAGGAGAGCAGGAGGGTCTGCGCTGCTCAGGGCCAGCTGCAGGGGACCAGCAGACAGCCAGTTGACAAGGAGCAAAAGAAACATGGTCTCAGCCGGGCATGGTGGCACACACTTGTAAACCCAGTACTTGGGAGACTGAGACAGGAGGATCGTAGGTTCGCGGCCAGCCTCAGCTACTTAGTGAGGCCCTCCACAACTTAGTGAGACCCTGTTTCAAAATAAAGAATAAAAAAAAATAGGGTTGGGGGTGTAGCTCGGAGGTAGAATAATGCCCCTGGGTTCAATCGCCAGTACCGCCAAAAAAAAAAAAAAAAAGAAACATGGTCTCACTCCCTTTTCCTTGAAAGAAAAAAAACGCTACAGGTTTTAAACAAATAATATTGATATACAGCTTGAACACACCTCTTAATCATGACCTTAAATCTAAATCCATTTAGATGATTCCAGAAACTTCTTGATAAAGGATGAAGATTTACCATCTTTCAGGTGTCCGAAAGAATTTGTCAGAGACGCTGAGGCAATCTATAGCGGGAGACAGCACAGCGCAGTGAAAAGAACAAGAAAGCAGAAGTCGGGCGGCTGGGACTCCAACCCCACAGCCGCTTCTGCGCTACTGCGAGTGAGTTACTTTATTGTCTTGGGCTTCAGTTTCCTCATCTGTGAAATGGGCAGAGTGAACGGATCTCTGAATTTCTATGGGTTCCAAAGGTGTCTTCAACAAGCAAATATCAGCATTCTCCCAAGACAACTACTTTGATATTTGGATATTGTATATCCAAATATATTTGGATAATAAATATATTTGGATATACAAGTTCTGGTGTTTGCTAAAAAAAAAAAAAGGAAAGTAAAAAAGATTTTCATTGCTTTGTAGTCACACCTCGTATATCCCAGCTTCTGTTAGAAGCCTTTTATGGCTCTGTCATTCATAAATTTGTCCAAACTCTTTTTTAATCCATTTACATTTCCTGTCTGTACAGCCTCTCGGGGTAATGAGTTCCATAACTTTATTACGTGCTAGGAGAAGTATTATTTCCTTGTTTTCTCTAAACTCACCTCAAGCTTCCAAACTGCCTGCTCGCCCTGGAGTTTCAGAATTTGATGAACAAGTTCATCCATAGTCTTTGCTTTTATAAACTGGAGTTAAAATCATTTTAGGCTGCCTCATAAAGCATCAGCCCACCCATGCCTTCTCCCAACTATTACAGTTATACAATAAATAGTTCATACAATAAATGGGCGTGCTGATGGTGTAGGCATATTGTGGTTCCAAATGACCATGAGTCAGAAGAGCCTAGAAGTCTAGCATGTGGGCTTTGGAGCGTCAGACCCAGGCTCCGATCCCAGCTCTGCCTCTTGCTGGGCGGTCTCTCTCAGCCCCATTTCCTCATCTGGAAAATGGAAAACAGTACCTACCTCAGAACTTGTTGTAAGAGTCGACTAATATAATTTTTATAGTGTGCCTAGCAATGCCAGGTGCATTGTAAACATCTCCCCCACGCTAGCGGTTGTTAGTGATCGCTAATGCCCTCCAGGACACGGGGTAGACTCCAGTGTTGGAGCTGTTCTAGAGTCGTTGCTCCTGTTTTGAGTGGGACCCACGTAAGTGGTTGACAAAGAACAGTCTAAGCCTCCATGTGTGAAAGGTTGGAAAGGTAGCCGTGGTGACTGATGTTTCAGACTCTAGCAAAAGTGGGTAGAATTTAAGAGGAGATCGTTGGCAACAGTTCTATAGGAAATCTGCTCTCAGCTTGAACTAAGTGGCACCAGACACAGACAATAAATATTTACAAGGTGCTAGAGGAGATTTGGAACCAAAAGAAGGAAGGGGAAGCCAGCACGCTCTTTCCAGAGCAATGGTCTACGGATCTTGGGGAGTAGGAAACTTCAGTTTCTAGTTCTGACTCACCAGCTGTGTGACCTTGACCAAGTCAATGCCTATCTCTACCTCCAGGTTTCCCTGCACATGGATCGGAATTAAACCAGTTCACTGACTTAAAAATCATGCTCCTTGAGCCGGGCGTGGTGGCGCACGCTTGTAATCCCAGTACTTTGGGAGGTGGAGAACAGAGGATCCGGGTTCGTGGCCAGCCTCAGCGCTCTCTCTCTCTCTCTCTCTCTCTCTCTCTCTCTCTCTCTACCTAGTGAGGCCCTCAGCAACTTCGTGAGACCCGGTTTCAAAATAAAAAGTATAAAAAATAGGGCCGGGGGTGTAGCGCGGAGGTAGAACGCCCCTGGGTTCAATCCCCGGTACCGCAAAAAAAAAAAAAAATCATGCTCCTTGGAACCTATGTTAGGGAGGGGGAGGAAAGAGGTAAGAAGTGAGGATGGATGTGTCTCCTCATGGCTGATTCAATCCAAGCATTCATATGTGTAACATCCTAGAGTTGGTTCATAACGGAAAATTGCATAGAGTCAAAATTACTCTTAAAATACTCTGAATCATCCAAATGCACACTGTGAAAAAAAGAAAAGGAAACAAAAGAAGTAAGGGAAAAGAGAGAGAACTCTCCCAGCTCACACTCTGGGTTTTGCTACCATCAAGCCAAGTAGCAGGCTGGAACCCCCCCCCCAACACACACACACACACACACACACACACACTCACACAAATACATATGGTTAAATCCATTCAGATGCATAAACTAATGCTACTACAACGAGCTTCCATTTAAAAGTTAAAATTCGGTTTATAAAAGGCTTTCCCAGCTATAAAGAAAAAATAATCGATACCAGTAAACTAGATGTCAGGGTGCCTCCCATCCTAACAAACCCAGATTCCAACAAGAAGAATGTAAACTTTGGATTCAGGAGTCTTATTAGAGGAATTTGGAAAGAATCCATTCACGTTAGGGGAAATGGGGGCAATTTATTTGTGCACCTCATCAGACAACCAACAGGTGGGGGAAGTGGAAGGAAAATAAGCCAAAAATATGTAAGCATTTCTGCATGGACGCTGGACGCCTACAAACAGCCATAAAAAGCAACACTTGGCATCCAGTAGATCCAGAACCAATGGCATCCCCACCGCGCTGTGTAGGAGAGCAGCGCAGGGCACCGCATAGACATCGTCCCGATGTGCAGCCAGGGCCAAGGTCAATAAAATACCAGGCACGTCATCAGCGTGATCACTTTACTGGCAATCCAGACACTTTATCCAACTCTTGAATAAAGGCCTGATGCAGTCCAACTGGGGACATTTGTGTATCGTTCTCATCTTCCCAACCCAAAAGACATAACGAGCTGGACAAGGCAACCCAGAAAACAGAGCTCAAGTAACAACAGGAGTGAGAGAGGGAGAGACCAAGGCAGAGTAAAGCACATCACTCGAGAGGCCGACAGGAATCATTAAAGCCATAGAAGATTCTTTGATCAGGAGCACTTGGGAAGGATACTGCCATTATCTATAAAATATCTACAAAACTACAGAAGAGAAAATGAGATGGCTGTGGGCTTTCCCCGATGGCTCCCTTCTTTCCTTCCATTCTTAGGAGATTAGAGAAAATAGTTTAGGGACTAACAAAAATCATACTCTAGTCAGTAAAGCAACATACATTTAAAGGAAGCATCCCATGCATAGGGTTTACCCACGGGAACTATTTGTTATTCTATTGAAAGAATACAACAGATGATATAAATACATTCAAGAAAGGTTAGAAAAATTATAGATAAATTTGAGAACTTGATTTAAAGAGAATGTAGCTCTTTATATATCTTTGACCAAAGTATCGTTTCTCTTTCTTTCTTTCTTTCTTTCTTTCTTTCTTTCTTTCTTTCTTTCTTTTTCTTTCTTCTTTCTTTCTTTCTTTCTTTCTTTCTTTCTTTCTCTTTCTTTCTTTCTTTCTTTCTTTCTTTCTTTCTTTCTTTCTTTCTCTCTCTCTCTCCCCCTCCCTCTCTCTCCCCCTCCCTATCTCTCTCCCTCCCCTCCCTCCCTCCCTCCTTTCTTTCTTTCTTTCTTTCTTTCTTTCTTTCTTTCTTTCTTTCTTTCCTTTCTTTCTCTCTCTCTCTCTCTCTCTCTTTCTTTCTTTCTTTCTTTCTTCCTATTTGTTGGTACTAGGGATTGAACCCAGGGGTATTCTACCCTTGAGCTTCTGAGCTACACCCTTGGCCCTGTTTATTTTTTTATTTTGAAACAGGGTCTTGCTAAGTTGCTGAGGGTCTTGCTAAATTGCTGAGACTGACCTCTAACCTGCGATCCTCCTGTCTCAGCCTCCCAGTACTGAATTATGGGTGTGCACCACTGTGCCTAGTTCCAAAGATCAGTTTCTTGGGGAGTTGTCTTCTTAAACTGGGAACATATTCTGGATAGTGTTGCTCAAATGTCTTCGCATTTCCCCATTAGTCTACTAATACCTTGAGGCGTGGACAAGGCCTTGAACTCCTTTTTATCTATCTAATGCATTTGCTAGCACGCTGTCTTGTATATATTCAGCAGTCATTAATGATTACTGAAACAAATCTAATTGCGTTGATTCATTAAAAGAGTTGGTACATACAGTCTCTCTACAAGCCCTCTGGGTGTTTTTAATGTTCCCATTGGACACGTAAGATGAATTCCTAATAATCATTACATGTCTTATCATCTGGAAAATGTTCTTTCTTTAAAAAAAAAAGAAAACACTTCTTTGGAGGATTTAACCTGTTTAGTTTCCCAAGCTTTGCATCTAATAAGCCTTTTAAGAAAAGCATTTGATTTGAATAACAATAGAATAAATTCAGCCTATTAGTGATACTAGGAAACAGTCAGGGCCAATCAATTTCAAACCAAATCCCAGGGTTAGTACATCCAAATAAAACAGCAGTTAACCAACCATTTTCATCAGAGCACGACCGTGCGTGCTGAGCCTGAGGAGGAAGAGGGCTGGTCATGAGCTGTTGGGATTTGTCAACATCCCCTTTGAGGATTAACTGGCCGATTAACACAGGAGATGGGAAGTCGAAGTCCTGCTCTATCGTGAATGAACTGTGCGGCTTCAGGTGAATGATTTAGCCTCCTTAGGCCTCAGTTTCTTCATCTGTAAAAAGGTGGAAATTACCAACTAAGGCCATAATACCCGAATCCCCAAATTCTGTCATTTTAAACCTAATAGCTAGGAAATAAATTGTTTTTTCAGAAACTGGGGTTTTGATTTTTGTTTTTGAAAAGATAGGTTTTCCA
This sequence comes from Glis glis, assembly GCA_004027185.1. Classification (NCBI taxonomy): domain Eukaryota; kingdom Metazoa; phylum Chordata; class Mammalia; order Rodentia; family Gliridae; genus Glis; species Glis glis. The sequence continues at coordinate 12,846 of PVJS01022444.1, forward strand.
TCTTACTGTAACCTAATATACAGTTCCATAAGATGTTTGAAAACCCAGAGAAGCCTATGTGTGTGTGTGTGTGTGTGTGTGTGTGTGTGTGTGTGTGAGTGTTTGTGTGTGTGTGTGTGTGTGTGTGTGTGTGTGTGTATTAGTATGGTATGATGTGGGGAAAATGAGGAGGATTGTACAAGAGAAGAGTTTAATGGTAAACGCTGCTTAAACTTACCTGATTCTTATTTCTGGAAGAAAACAGCTTCTGGCTGTGATGTGACCAGGTATCACACTACAATTCCATGTGTGGAGCATCCCTTCAAGAAGAAATGCTCCTTCTGAGAATTTTCTCAGGGCCCACCCTCTACTCTGCCATTGAATAAGAACTCCCGTAGGGTAGAGACTTGGGAGCACAGACCTTACACGGCTCAAGAAGGAGAAACAGCAGAGTCAAATGGGAGAGAACGAGCAGAGAGAGCTGTGCGAAGATGTGGGCTGTGGAGAATTACTAGAAGTCTTGCTAAGGAAGTCAGAGAAGTGTGGCACATTCCTGACAACTGTGAACCTACAAGGAAACAGAAGGGTGCCCCAGAAGAGCCTTCGATCCTTCCAGAGCTCCAGATCTTTGCCAGCCACAGGGAACTGAAATCAGGGAATGACAAGCCACACAGTGTCCTACCAAGGGGCCATGACAAAGAAAATAAGAACAAGAAGGGGTGTGCTCCTTAGAAAGCTAGTGGACCCTAATGGCCAGTGCTTGACACGTGCTGAATGCTATAGAAGTGTTTGTAAATAAATAAAAATAAGCTGGGCCTGGTGGCGCACACTTGTAATCCCAGTACCTGGGAGACTGAGACAGGAGGATCGTAGGTTCGCTGCCAGCCTCAGCAGCTACTTAGTGAGGCCCTCTGCAACTTCGTGAGACCCTGTTTCAAAATAAAGAATAAAAAATAGGGCTGGGGGTGTAGTTCATAGGTAGAATGCCCCTGGGTTCAATCCCCAGTACTGTAATAAATAAATAAATAAATAAATAAATAAATAAATAATAAATAAATAAAACCACTTCTGGTTCAAAGCCTGTGTGAAAAATGAGCCTGCCAGTGCATCTGGAGATGTGTTCAGCATTGTTATCTACAAGGATTTCTCTGTTTATACAAATAACAGCCTGCAGTTGTGACTGTGTTGTTACAAGACTAGATAGAGTAAGGTCTTACCCACTTGCGGCCAACATTGGGTGAACTGAAGGCAAGTTTTGCTCTGTAGCAAACTAGGATATAACAAAGTAGAATGTGTGGCCTCTGCCCACAAGAAGGTCACACTCCAGCGGGTGAGGTCAGTTATATATGTGCTCGAAGTTAAGCATCTGCCCAAGTGGTGCCATCAGTCAATGTAAGAAATCCCAGATGACCCATACAGATAGGATGTCAATAGACAATAGGATAGAATGTGAACTTGGTGGATCAGGGAAGGATTCATGGAGAAAGGCTTTGAATGGTAGGTCTGAGGGGCACAGTGGAGAGGAAAAGAGAGACTTCCAGAAAGTTGGAACTGTGAGTATAGGCGCCAACATCAGAAGAGAAGAGCAGTTTAGGCAGGCTAGTATGGAGGATCACCATTTGGCAGCAATAAGATATGATGTAGCAATGATTGGGTGAATCAACTGGTTAAGCTAAGCAGCTTGGACTTTATCTTATGAATAATAGAGAATCCTTAATGATAGGCTCTTGGCCATCAAAATCCCTAAGTGAATCTAAGATGTCTTTTGGTCAGCGTAGTCCTTGGCTCCTAGACGCCATGGAAACACTGCTCAGTGGTGTCCCATCACATGTGGTCTCGGCAGATCTTCTCCCTAAGTTCTGGGCATCCTGGTAACTTGAATAAGATCTTAGCATTGGGAGAAGTCTAAGAAGTTACCAAATTCTATGTCTTATTCAGTGCAGATTCTTTTTTTCAAGATCCTTGGGCTGGTGAAGTATCCTACACATAGGAAGCACTCGAAAAAGTTTGGAGAGTAATAAGCAAATGGAACCAACCATTGCTACACAATTCTTGTAATGTGGATTTCACACGCACTCTTGGGCAGCATTCACGCCTCAGAAAGTTCTTACTTTGAACTAACATCTGTCTCCTGAATTCTACCACCCATTGGCTCTAGCTCTGTCACCCAACGAAATGCATGGCAAATCTGCTCGTTCCGCCATGGGTCTGCTTTTGTGAGAATTCGGAGACACTTGCTGGGTTTCCCTCCATCTCTCCTCTCCAAAGAAATGATCTCCCAAAAGAAATGATCATCTTCCCTTCTTTTGCACTGAGTTCAATGGGACCAACGTGCCGTTGTGAATAACGCTGTATTCCTTGTTTCCCTTTTAATCCGTTGAGAAAGATGGGTTGCATAAAGGGTTGGATTCTGGAAGGGTGTGTTCTTGGTCCACTGAATCCCAGTGGGCTGCTTTCCACTGAGCCTGATCCCTTTTCCCCACAAGTCCCCAAGACCCCCTACGATAGGGTCTGTGGGGCCTGTCATCCTCCCCCACTTCCACTTCCAACCAATGGCATTTTCCCAGGAAGGAGCTCTGTCAATGTCTGCTGGCAGCCTTTGCCTCTAGCTTCTCTGTCTACTCTAAATCGCAGCCATTACCTTTTAAGCCCACTTCCTCCAGTTGGTCCCCAGTGCCTCAAGCAAGCAAGAGCAGCTGGCTCCTCATCCTCCACACTGTAATCCTTCAAATCCTCGAAAACCTTCATTAAATCACAAATCCACCAATGTCACCACACCCCTAAGCTCTAGGGAATGCACAGCTATAAACCAACCCTTCACTTTCAAAAGCAGAGGGTCATAGTAAGAATTTTTGAAAAACAAAATAGGAAATACTAGAATGGGTCATACTTGACAAACATAAACATTGTTTCTGGAACTTTTTTATATATGGTAATTGTTTAGTTATACCATTATACAGTAATGGTTTTGCATACACACACACACACACACACACACACACACACACACAGGCATGGGAGTTCTCTCAAGTCCTATCTTAAGAATCCTAGACCATCTATGGGCCCTGGAAAACACTTTTGCAATGCAAAGGTAATTTCTCTCTTCCCCCAAACTCACATTACACAAATTACCACCTCTGGGTAGGAAGCATGAGGATAAGCTGGTGCTGAAAATGAGCTAAGAAAAAAATAAAGCAAACCCTGCCCAGTGGATGTCAGGCTGTGGTTTGTACCTGATTAATGAAAGCCCCACATGGCATAATTGTGTTTACAGTAAGCTTATAGGAGTTTTCCCTCAAGGTAGGGAAAGGGGATCGGGTTAAACAAATTATTTAGCTTTTCCTGACCTGCACTGGCAACAGAGGAGGGGAACGGAGGCTGAGGAATGGCCTTCCCAGTTTCAGCAGAGGTCACGCACACCTTGAGCGCCTTTGCAACTACTGGTCTTCCATCCGAGAAATTGAGGACAATTTCGAGGCGCTGTCCGAGAAGGTCTAAAACTCCGAATTGCTTCCTGGGGCAAAGTGTACCTTGTCTAATTGTGTGTACGTGACCTCCAGCTCCAAGTTAGTAAGCAGCTGGTGTGACAGGAATGCAAGTCCCTGCCTTTCGGATAGAGGCAAATAAGTCAATGTGGCTGCCCAGAACCAGAATCCCATTATCTTTCTTGTTATCACCAGCTCCTTCCTGAAACAGAAACACTTCGTGGAGTTGAACACAGCCCACCCTACAGGAGGGGATATCCTGAGCTGCCACCAAAAACAACACGCAGATCCTATCTGGATGCTGAGTCTACACATCACCAAAACTCCAGCTTGAATTAACATTTCACCGAATGAATTCAACGAATTACGTGTTGCACTGGCATGCTGGACTTTGGTCTGAAAACAAATTAATTTTAACTACAGCTCGGGGAGTGTGCATATAATTTTGCTTAGATTTTATGGTTGCTTTTTTTTTTTCCTGTCAGTCTATAGCCATTGCCAGCCTCTCTTTAGTCAGTAAAGATATTTTTAGGTATGAGACTGTACTAACAGGATGTATGTAATTTATTGGCAGAACTTTTCCGTCAACCCGTCAGTCATTTTCGATTCCAAATTACATGGGCCCAACCCCAGGTCTGGGATGCATTCACATTAAATGATTGTGGATCATTTATTTCAGAAATGATAGGTTGAAGAAAATGTGCTTTGCACATGAGAAACGAAATCCCACAGCACATCAAGTTTCCTGTTTCCTTGAGATCCTCATTTTTCCATTTATCCCCTATTTTAACTTTTCTTCCCTTTTACTTAAAGGTCTTGAGAGGATCCAAAAACAGACCAGAAAAGGCCTCACCACCTACTCTCTGGCCCTGGGCTGCGTAAGACCACACTCCCAGAGCGCAGGAAGGAGCTAATCACAATCACAACTGACTTTCTGTGGAACCCTTGGGAGCCCAGCACGGGAGTGAGTAGGGGTGCCGTGACACACAGTTTGCAGGCCAGGAGACCTAGTCTCACCTGCACGAGGTGACGCGGCCAAGGTCGCCCCGTGCCATGACGGGGAAGCCAGAACATAAATGTTCTTCACCTGTCACCAAACCCACGTGCTCCCACGACACTCATTCCTTCCCTGGAAATGGTTTCCATCATTGGTGAGTCTCCTCAAGTTCACATCGCTCAGCACAGTACCTGCAACCACATAACAAATTCTGCGTCAGTCAGTGTTGGGTCAGGGAAGTGAACTCTACAAGTGACACCCAAGGTGGCCCGAGCTCTGGGATTGGGTCTTCCCCAGTCATGGAAGTGGGTTAGCACAGGCAGCTGGGAAGGGAAGGCGGTGAGATGGAGAAGGTCAACAACAAGCAGAAACATAGTGTGTGTCCCTCACCCTTCCAGTCCTGATGGCCAGGAGCCATGCTCACACTGGGCCCAGGCACAGGGGAGGCTGAAAAAGGAGGTCTGTTTGAGCTGGAGGCTCTGTGGGCCTGGAGGCTGCCCACGGACTTGGGAGCCAGCAGGCGAGAGGCACCTTCTGTGAACACCAACGGTGCCTGCCAAGACTTCTGTGAACAAAACTGGCATGATGACAATTACACAGGTTCAATTCTGTCATGGTTCTTATGTAATTTTATTACTATTTACATTTTTATATATTTAATCTTTCCATAGAGATATAATTTACATACTGGAATGTTATGTGCAACTTTCTGACTTTGACAATTGCATACATCAGTGTAATGCATACCCCTATAAGATACAGCATATTTCCATTATTCCAGAAAGTTCCCTCCCCACCACCAAAAGCAACCACAGTTGTGATATCTTTCCCAGTCCTTTGGCTTTAGTACTAGTACTTTGTAAAAGTGGAATCATATCATATAGGCCTTTCTGTGATTTGGATTGTTTCACTTAAGAGAATGTTTGTAAGATTGTGTTGTTGCGTCTCTCAGTAGACCCCTTGTTTTTATCGGTGAATAGTATTCCATCAGATGAGCATACCATGATTTATCCCATCAGGCTAATGGACATTTGGGTTAGTTTCATTTGGGACTCTATTACAAGCACAGCAACTATGAACATGCTCATACAAGACATTTTGGGGGAACATGTGATTTCACTTAGATTCTAAAAAATGGAATTACTGAGTCATGGGGTAGGTGTATGTTTAGTGTTGTTAGAAACTGCCAAACTATTCTTCAAAGCAGTCAGTTCTGGGCTGAACTGAGTCTTTCCCAAGTCACACGTTGATGTCCTTATGCCTAGTGACTCAGAATGTGACTGTATTTGGAGATAGGGTCTTTAAAAGGATAATTTCATTAAATTGAAGTTATTAGATTGGGCCTTAGTCCAATCTGACTAGTGTCTTTACGAAAAGAGGAGATTAAGACTTAGATAAACAGAGTGTAGACCATGTGAACACACAGGAGTGACCACCTGCAAGCCATGGACAGGAGCCCCGGCAGAAACCAGCTCTGCCAACATCTTGATATTGGACTTTGAACCTCCAGAAGGGTGGGAAAATCAACTGGTCAAGCCATGTAGTCTGTGGTACTTTGTTACAGCAGCACTACAGACTAATACGTGGTAGTGCATTTTTACCTTCCCAACAGAAATGTACATGAATTCTGATTGCCCCACAGCCTCGCCAACACTTGGTATTGACAGTATTTTAGCCTTTGAGTGGGTGAAAAGTGCAAATCGTTGTGATTTTTCATCTGCATTTCCTGCTAACCAGTGATGGTCAACACAAGTTGGGTTGCTACTTGCCCAGGTTCTAGCTGCATCCCCACTGGCCTTGTACCAAACCACTTCCTTATGCGAATGTCTGATCCTGTTACTCTCTAAAATCTTTAAGTGACTTCCCATTTATCATAAGATTGATGTTTTTATGGAAAAGGAAAAAGAGCAAGGGAATCCAACATGGGAATATATCCCATGAATATCTTATAACCTACATTTTATTTAACAAGTAGGACTTGTAGCATCTCATTGTACAAATGATCCCTGATTTAGTTTGACTTACGCTTTTTCAACTTTATGATGGTGTGAAAGTGATATACATCCAGTAGAAATCAACTTCGAATTTTAATCTTTTCCTGGGCTAGCCGTTTGTGGTATAATGCTCTCCCATGATGCTAGGAAGTGTCAGTAAGCCATTGCTCCCAGTCAGCCACAATTAATACCATACGGTGTATGGTATTCAATAAAGTATATGAGATATTCAGCACTTTACTACAAAATAACCTTTGTATTAGATGATTTTGCCTTACTCTAGGCTAATGAAAGTGTTCTGAGCATGTTTAAAGTAGATTAGGCTAAGCAATGATGTTCAGCATGTTAGATATATTACATGCATTTTAAAGTTACGATGAGTTTATCAGGGTGTAATGTTATCATAAGCTAAGAAGCATCTGTATAGTGTCTGATTTAATTATTTATACACATTTCAATAAAACTTCAACATGGATAATGTGCTTCTAGTATTCGTTTCTTAATGGCAGAAATCCTTTACTTATATATTGCATACCCTAAGACTTGAAGCACAATAGTTATAATGCAATAAAAGGACTCTTAGAAAGTTTAAAAGAAGAATGGTAAAAAAAAATTTGAACATGGATATCACTTTGTTAAATGCCTGATACCTATGAGTAAAAGCCTTTGAAAACTAAGGTTAGTTTGAAGATTCACAGCAACCTAGGCCCAAAGGGAAAATCATGTCTTCTAATGAAATCAATCCCTTCCCTGATGCTAAAATATGCTTGGAGTATTACACAAAGTCCTGTATATAAGGCTCTACCATGAATATCTTCAGCTTGAGTTGCATAGAAAGCACAAAACCTGGCTTTAACATGAACATAAAATAAAATCCGAGAACATATTATCCATAAAGAAATATATTTCTTCAGGAACCTCGAGCACTAGTTTTGCTCCAATAGTGTGGGCTTGTGATAAGTGAGATACTGTCATGATGCGGAACAAAACCCAGCTCTTCGCACAGTAGTCTCCAGAGCAACAGCAATGACACCAGATGTGAAGGTAAGATTTCTTCAGGCAAACATGAAAGTCCCAAAAGCAAATGGAAACTGTAGGAAGAAGCTCTCTACCCTGGCACAGAAATGGAACCTGAGCTAAGTGAAGGGGACTCCTAGGTATAGGTGGTTAGGGATCAGGGCTACTTTTTGTCTCCAAGATGCAACTATGCAAGTCTCAGGGTATTTGTGCCTAAAGTTAGGTGAAAAGGGTAAGATATCTATCAACCCAGGTGGTGGTCACTTGGTAAAATAACTGAAAGGTCAAAGCTTTCAGTCATTTTTTGGTGAAAGCTTTGTTACCATGAATCATAATTTTCAACACAAGAAAAGAAAGCCTCTGCGATGTAGGTTACATCACAAAACTAAACCCACTGTTTTGAACAAATCTGTTCCTCTCTTTTTCCCTATTTGTAACACACATCTCCAGCAACCATTATCCCCAAAACTCCTGCATAGTCACTAAATATGGATAGTCACTGAGCTATCATTTACCTCTGCCTTTTAATTGGTAAGTATAGACCATTTATATTTAATGTAATGATTAATATGGCTGCAGCTAGGTTTACTATTTTATTATTATTATTTGTTCCTTTGGATTTTTCCTGCCTTATTTTGGATTATTCAATAATTTATTCACTTTTTTGCTATCTATATCTCATTATACTTTCTTAATGACTCTTCTAGGGATTATAGACCTAATCTTTTATAGTCTAAATAGAGTGAATGTTTTACTTCATGTCAAATGTAGAACACTCCAGGTAAAATGTAGATATTTTACCACTATATATGTCCCTTTCTGTTATAGTTGACATATAGATTATATCTGCATACATTGAAAATTCCATCAATGTTATAATTTTTGCTTTAGATATTTTAGGGAACATAAGAGAGAAATAATCTTAGAATATTTACTCAGATATTTGCCATTTCTGTTGATTTTCCTTCACTCCAAAAGTATAAAGTTTTCCTCTGATAGTCTCTTTCCTGGAGAACTTCCTTCAGCACATTCTTTTCATGGCAGATCTGCTGGAAAAATTTTCTTATTTTTCCATCACCCAAGAATGTCTTCATTTCATCTTTATTCTTGAGGGATTTTTAGCAACACAGGATTCTAATTTGACAGTTCTTTTCTTTCAGTACTTTAAAGATACTGTTCCACTGTCTTTTGGCTTCCTTTGTCTCTAATGACAAATTCACTCTCATTTAAATTTTTGCTTTTCTGTATGTAGTGCTTTTATCTTTGGATGTCTTGAATTTTTTTTTAATATTTGGTTTTGAGAGGTTTAAAGTTCAATTGTGATTTTGGAGGGCTTGCTTTTCTTTGGATTTATGATGCTAGGGTTCACACTGAGATTCTTGAATCTCTATATTTGTATTTCCACCAAATTTTGAAAGAGTTCAGATACTGCTTCTTTAAATTTTTCATGCCAATATATTTACCCCATCTTTCTGAGACCTATTTGTACCACAGGAGCCCCTTATCTCATTTCTCCCAACCAGAGAGATGGATTTTCTCTTGGGGTCTTAGGTACTCCATCTACCACCATGGTGTAACACAGTCCACCAGCAATGGCCAAACTCCAGGCAGGGCCAGGAGAGAAAAAACAAATGAGGTTTTCCCCATACTCTTATGTTCACAAAGGCCCCTTTTCCCTTTGGCCAGAAAAAAAGAGGTTGTTCTCAAGGATTATGCTGGTTTTTCTCACTGGACAATTCCCATGACTCAGGCCACCCTTACTCTCAAGTCAGGGCCATGAGATTGGAGGCACGGGTAGAGCCATTCTTCAAATTTGTTTCCTTATCCAATATATCTACTATTATTTTCTTTTCAGAGTCCTTGAGTAGTTGATTTTTTGTAAGTCATCCAGAGTTTTCAATGGGAAAGACGAGCTCTACCAGTCTTACTTAATCCTGGCCAGCAGGGGAAGTCCTATGGGAGGTTTGCAAAATGAAAGACATGGAACTGTTCATATTTTCTAGTTCTTCCTCTGTCCATTTGGGCAAGTCATATCTTGCCTGTGGCTATTTAATAGTAATTATCAAATTTATTGACATAAAATTGTTCATACTACTCTTTATCTTTGTAGTGTCTTAACATATGTAGTGGTAAATTCTCTTTCATTTCTCATATCACTAACTTATCATTTTTTTTCCTTTTGCATTGATCAGTCTAAATCTAAGTGTTTACTAAATTTGCTTGAAATATTTACTCTTTCTCTTGAAGTTTCTTCCATCATCCCTAGATTATCTGTGTTGATTAATTTCTAAATATTTTGGTGTTTTCAATGCATCTTTGGAAAATTTATTTCTAACTTAATTCCACAGTGTCTACTGCAGTAAGGGCACAATTTGGTTCCTGAAAAGTCGTAGATAATGGGGCAAGGACAAAATGAGACTCAGATGCAACCAGATCTAATGCTTTTAACAAAGTGTGATGTTCTTGTGAGCATCGCTCCTTGTGTAGAGCCACGCAGTCTTTGGTCTTGCTTTTCATTGGGTTTATGTTGCTAGGGTTCACACTGAGTTTCTTGAATCAGTATATTTGTATTTCCACCAAATTTTGAAAGAGTTCAGACACTACTTCTTCAAAATTTTCATGCCAATATATTTACCCCATCTTAGAGGAAGAGACTGACCTCTAAGTTAACAAAGGCAAATCCTAAGACCAGAAGCATTGCCCAATTTCTGGCCCTTTAAGTACACCGTCCTCCAACAGGACAACATCTTAAGCACAGAAAAACCCGTTTGCACAGCCTCCACTCTTCCAGCCTCTACTGTCCCCTTTCCGCATCTCCACCTGGGACCAGTTCTTGATGGCTTTGGAGCTGCTGCTACTTCCTGTTCACTCCCTGGCTCTGTCCTCAAATGCTTAACACCTGCCTTTGGTTCTTTGATTACTGTGCCAGACTCAGGGGAAGAGGGTCCTGGTCTTGTGGCTCTCCCAGCCAGACTGACACCCCTCTCGGACTCCCCTCCCTCCACTAAGGTTCACACACTGAAAGAGGGACTGGCAGAGAGAGCCTGGCACAGAGCACTGCTGACACGAACCCCGACTCAGGGCAAGTCCTTCTCAAACACCGAGGTCCTCTCTCCCCCAAGACGGGAGCAACTTAGCATAGAAAAAAGGTTCATTTGGTAATGTTTTATAACCATGGTGCAAATCACTGTGTTTTCATTTACTTACATTCCGGAATCTACAAAAGAAAGATAAACTTCATAAAATAACTCTAAGTAAGCCGGGCGTTGTGGCGCACACCTGTGATCCCAGTACTTGGGAGGCTGAGACAGGAGGATCGCAGGTTCCAGGCCAGCAGCGTGAGGTAACTTAGAAAGACCCTGTTTCAAAATTTAAAAAAAAGTAAGTCGGGAGTGGTGCCGCCCGCTTGTAAATCCAGTACTTGGGAGGCTGAGACTAGAGGATCTGGGTTCGTGGCCAGCCTCAGCTAGTTAGTGAGGCCTTCCACAACTTAGTGAGACCCTGTTCCAAAATAAAGAATAAAAATAGGTCTGGGGGTGTAGCTCAGAGGTAGAATGCCCCTGGGGTCAATCCCTAGTACCGCAAAAAAATAAAATAAATAAAAAAATAAAAAAGATCTGGCAGTGTAACTCAGAGGTAGAAAGCCCCTGGTTTCAATACCCAGTACCAAACAAACAAACAAACAAACAAACAAACAAACAAACAAAAAACCTCAAGTTAATTTAGAAAAAACACACTCATAATCTATCCACTAGTATCACCACCACTGACTTTTTTTTTTTAAAAAAAATCGTATTTATCATATTTGCCCTCCAGGATCTTAAAATCTTGCTTGAAAGGATAAATATAAAAATCTGGAGATAACCTAATCCTCATAAGGTGGTTTCAAGAATCATTCAATTCTCTATGTTTTTGAGTGCTTACTAAGAGCATTCAAATCCTAATTCTTTCAAAATGAATTTGGAACATCTAAGCTCAGCACACCATATTATTTTGGTTAATTTATATTGACCAATGAAAAAGCAAAGTAGTCAATCCACCGACATGGAATCATGTGGGTACCTCCAAAAAAAAGTCGAGCAACCAAGCTGATAATTCAAGGTTATGAGGATACCCTACAAAAGTAATTAGCAACAGTGTCCACTTTTCAATTATCCTACAAACATAGGTTTATTGAGAAAGTCCACCAGCCAAAAAAGAAAAAATTCCTTTTTATCTTGGTCCTCCTTGATACTTGAAGGCCAGTTACTAAGAAGCTCAGATGAGTAGAGGACTATTTATTTAAAAAAAATGAATTCCTGTCTACACAATGCCAAAACATCTAGTAAGTCTGGTTAAAAAATAAAATGTCAACCCAGATGTTTGGCACTGCATAGACAAAACATCCAGATGCCTAGCTGAAACTTGTGAATACGGTGCTGAAATGGACCAGATGTTCTGGCTGCTGAGGACTTGGGGACATCAGGAGAAAGGAAATGTCCCTACCGGACCTTTACCACATGGATGCCTTCCCTGGAACCTGCAGGGGTGTGCAGCACCATGGGGCTTAAGTTAAGAGCCTCGAGGCCCAGTGCAGGAAGAACTAGTGAAAAGGACAAGAAGGACAGAATGTGGTTTTTATCTGAAATCCGTGTTTTGGGAAGTGGCTTAGTCACATCTATCTGGAGGCCTTGTGGTTATATTTCCAACGATTTCCCCCAAAGACTTTCTCTTTCAACCCAACCTCTGGGACACCCTTTTCCAAACCAGGGTCCTGTGGGTTTTTTTTTATAGGCAACAGTCAAATCTGAAAACTAGAACTTTCTCTCTTCCTATCACCTGCCCCTTTCTTGCCCCATTCTCTGTCTTTCCTGTGTGCAAAGTAGAAAAGGAAGAACAAGAATCATGCCAAGGGTCCTTCCGCTGCTGCCCAAGCAATGGAGGCCTGGCACAAAAGGCCTGGGCTGGAACTCGCAGGGCTAAGAGGGAAGGGAGCGGAGGGACATTACCACTGGGAGAGGAAACGCCAGGCTGGTAGCCAGCGAGCTCGGGGCAGCACTTGGAGAATGTTAACTGGCAGGGAGGGACAGAGCCACAGAACCTGGAGTCCCCTCCAGCAAATTTGTCTAAATAGGTGCCTTGCAGGAAACTGAGGGCAGCCAGCAGAGAAACGTCTGGAAAATACCATGTGATCACCAAGCTCCCAACTGTATTTAGAAAACAGCTTTGGCTTCCGTCAGAAAGCTCTGATACGCCTTTCGCCCATTATGTAACTTTTGTGTCCAGAGAGGGATTGGTTTTGTTTCTTTTTTTTTTTTATTTTGAAAAGTCATGAAAATATTTTCTTCGTGTCAGTATTTTCTGGTTGCCTTCCCTGGGACAATTTCTGCTGTATTTTCAAAGAAAAAGAAAAGGCAAGACTGCTTTCTTGCCTCCCTCCGAGAGAGACTTAAGAAAACAACCTTCTGGCTGTCGCTGGAGGAGGACTCAGGCTCCGCTCATCGGGATGCGATCAATAGAACCAGCCAAGTGATGTGGGAAAGAAAATAGAAAATGGAATAAGGCCCCACTTCCTTCATGAAGTCAGCTCCGGCCTCAGCTGGCCGAAGGAGACGGGATACCAACTTGAAAGTCGAAAGAACATCAACTACACCCGCTCCGACCCCCAGGCACATGGGGACACCCCGATTTTGCTAATTCCAGGACAAACAGGAACATCTACATATGAGAATGAAGGGGGTTATTTTCCTTTCTTTGGATTTAAAAAAAAAATCCCTTCTCCCATTTCTCGCCCCCACCCACTCCTCGCCTCCCCTCCTCACTCCCTCTCCTCCCCGGGATTGGCTTTATTTAAAAAACTATATTTCTGCCCAGGCATTCAAAAATGCTGAATGCCTCAAGCAAAGTAGAATAAGCATGTTTCTTGGCAACTCTGCGGCCCGGGACCTGCTTCCAATTAGAGATCATGTGGCTTCAGTTTAGTATTATCATGAAAATGAAATTACCACTTTAGAAAAGTCAAGTTATTTTGGAAGTGAAAACTGCAGGTCAGAGCCCACCAAAATTCCAAAAAGTTTGCTTAAGAAACATCTTGCCGAAGGGTCACCGTGGCCCGTCAACCTCGCCATTTCTCCGGCAGGCCTTTCTTGGCCCTGGCATGAAGGTCAAGTTCATCGTCCTTCTAGAAAAACCACCCTCTGCAGGGAATCCTGGCTTGACCTACATGCAGAGAGACAGAGCCAGCTCCTGGGTCCCCGGACCTGCTGGGTCCGGCCCCTCCTCTCTGCCACCCACCTGGCTGAGCAAGCACTCTCCCCTGAGCCTTCTGTCCTTCCCCCATCCATTCCCCCCAAAGATTGTAAATTCCTGAAGGCCAGGGCCGTGTCTTTACTTTTTTGTAGTTTCAGAAATTCTTAGACTAGGAAGGGACCCAGTCCAATCACTTAATTTTCAAGATAAGACCTTTTAAGTCATTTCTGGCAGACACGCTATGAGGACAGAGGCCTCTGGACATATTGGGGTCTTCCTTGAACCCCCAGAGTGCCTTGCCCCAGGGTGCCCTCGGAATGTGTTGTAGGCCAGACACGCGAACCTTGCCTGCTTGCGCTGTGGCTAAGGCTCAGGATACTCCGAAGGACTGTGCTCAACAAAACTGAATCTTCATTTATCTAGAAAACTGGGGAAATAGAAATATGACACATCTAGTCCCCATGCATTACAGTCGGTAAGCACTAAATAAATGATTATTGTTTTATCGTCATTGTTATTATTATTATTATTTGGAATGTGTTCAATGGAACCCAAAGCCAGGGTTTCATTTATAGAAAACTCCACAGCATGTCACATGAAAACATGGGTTTGTTTAGAGGAAATGGCCTGTGTCAGCTTTCTGGAACCATCTCTGTTATTATGAAATTCCAGGAACTGGAATAAAATAGCAAGGGGGTGGGAGAGAGGGCGAGTGGGTCTGCACAAAGCAAACGAGGAGAGAGCAGCAGGTCAGCCAGGGATGGGGCGCTGCCTCAGGTGCTGTAGGAAATTCAGGAAATGCTAAACACAGGTTCTGTCTTCAGACGCGCACAATCTTGTCGGAGATAGGGAGTGCGTGGGAAGAAAACTAAAATCCCAGCTGTGTGTAGTGTGTCTCACTGGGTCTCCTGATAAGCAGAGCTGCAGAAGTTCTAAAGGAACAGCGGAGGCTTCCAGGTGGTGCTGGCAGGGGAGATGTCAGAGAAGGCGGGCCGGAGGGAGGTTCCGAAGGATGTGGAAACTCGGTAGAGACGAGGAAGCACTGCTCTTTATGCTAAGGGATGAGTTGTTGCAAAGGCCCAGAGAGAGAATCCTTACATGTGTTTAAGGCAGTGAGACCAGACTAGCTAAAGCTAAAGGTACATCTTTAGTTTGGGGAACCTCAGATTACAAGAGTTGCTTGAAGATACACCGTGAAGCACCTTGAATGCTTTGCTTATTACGGGCCCTCAGTATGGTTGTACCTTAGTGTTGTGCAACGTACAACCTAAACACTTGTATTTAGTGGCCTGTGAAATTCTTTTTAATTAATCCTGTAGGAAGCTGTGAAGAAGTAAAGCTTTGGAAATCGGGATTGGGTTTTTATGTGTGACATTGCAGACAGCCTGGAAACCTTTCAGATACGGGCAGCTTGTCAACAGAATAATTGACCATCCATCTGGGGGCAAGAGAAAGAGAGAAGCTGTGCTGCTTTGAAGCCCTGGTTGTTGGCATTCCCGATCTGAGCACCTTTGGAGTCTATGGAATTCTGAACCAAGTTAGTGGGTTTTCTGAGCTGACTGGGAGAAAAATGAATTCAGAATAAAAACTATCACAGTGGTCTAACATTTATAGCAAGCTGTTCTAAAATTCCCCCTTGTTTAATAACACGGTTTCTGAAGGAGTTTATGGGAGCAGGGGCAGGCTGCAGGGCTGAGGGAGGGTAGAAGGAGCCGTGGTCTGATCTACAGCATGGAGAGGCAGGAAATGAAGGGGCAGGTGGAAGGGGATCCGGTCACAATTGCCCCATTTCCCTTTTGCCGTCTGAGAGCAATTGTTCTATGGCCTATGTCTAAAATAGAGACAAATCCACAATCGTGCCAAGAAAAACTCCCTGGCTATAGCACAACACAGAGTCGACACGAGGAGGGGGCCAGGAGGGAGTGTGTTACAAAAGAAAACAGCGGTGTGTGGTCCCCTCACACACGCTGGCAATTGATGGGTGACTTCTGGTACCACAAGCTACTGCGAATGCAGTCAGTCTTGGGCCTTCCCAGGCAGAGAGGAGCCCGCAGCATCCGAGGCCCCCAGCCGCCCCTGGCAAGGCTCCCACGGAACCCCAGGGTGGCCTGACATTCAAGGGAGACTGGGGCTGATCTGCAAGGCGTGGAGCAGGTCTCGGGGTTGGGGTGCTCCTGCCAGGGAGCAGATGCCCAAGAGTTTCTGCCATTGACCCCATCTATTCAAGCAGTCATTTGCAAACACCTGTGTAGAATAATCTATCTCTCGTGACCTCAGCAAAGCAGCCCAGGAGGAAAGAAGTTTGCCCAGGACTTCACAGGGAACTTAAAAGATCCCAGGGAGGGACCTGCGCCCCAGGGCAGGAGGACACTTGTTATAAAGATATAAAATGTCCCCTAAAGAGCTCATTGATTAATATTTGGAGCTGATGTAGTTGAGTCATGAGGGTTGTAATCCCAGCGGTGGATAAATCCATTGTAATGAATTTATCTGGGTGGCAACCCAGGCCAGTAGGATGTGGCTGGCAGTAGGTCCCTGAAGTGCAGCCTTGGGACTGTATAAATGGGTCCTCCTCCCCCTGCTCTCTCCCTCTTGCTTCCGGCCTCCATGATGTAAAGAGCACGGCCATTGTGCTCTCCCTCTATCCACTTCCCGCCGCCATGCCCTGAGATCCGCGGTCCCCGGCCTCACATGGACTGAACCCTGAACCATAAGAAAAGAAATCTTTCCTCTAACTTACATGGTCAATATTTTAGATTATAGCTGCAAGGATGCTGACCGGAGCAACACTGTAGAGGTCCGGGATCACACTGCCACACCAAAGAAGTTTCTCCAGACCCCACTGGACTGGGTCCTGTTGTCCACTACCCCATCTAGGGGAGTGTCATCTGACTGTTCCTACAGGCGTGAAGAAGCCAGGCAGAGGCCAGTCCACGTCAGGGCTTCCCACCAGCCCAGGACGGGCTCCTGGTCACCCCGCCTCTGGGTGACCCTTGGGAAAAAAAAAAAACGACTGGGGATTGCTGAGAGGCAGCCCAGGCCTGCAGACCGCAGGTGTGAGGACTTGTGCGAACACAGAAACCAACAGTGCAAGCTGCCCAGGGGACCTGCGGCTGGCGTCCCACAGGAAGGTCTCAGGAGGGGTGGCAGCAATTGACTGCATTTGGCCATTTTCTGCCTTTGCAAGTGCTGCTTGGATCAGTTCAGTCAGGGCCTCCTGAAGGGCAGCAGAGGAGGGAAGACCAGGAGGCTCCTCCCCGGCCAGCGACGCTGCCACTTGGGACACAGCACCCCTCCGTCCTCTGTCTATCTGCTGCCCTTCTCTCTCACACACAATTCTGTGTGTGTTCATCTATGTGTGTGTGTATGTGTGTGTGTGTGTGTGTGTATTATATATCACAACACAAGCCACCATAGCCTAACACAGTGAGAACCATATAATGTCCTTGTGCACCACTGTAGCAGTCTGGAACATACCCCTTGAGACTGGTTTATTGGCGACATCAGTTTTACCAGCCCCGGCACGCTGAAAGTCAGTTCAGAGCAGGGTCCCCCCCAAGATCCCTGCCTCCACCCCCATTTTCTGAGCAGGCGCCAAGCACACATCGCATTGGTGTGAGATGTTCTTTGTGGAAGGCCACTGCGCTTCTCAGTTCTCAGACCCTGAAGCTTCCGGATCAAGCATCAGCAGGCTTCCAGGGTGGGCCAACACTGGCCGCTCAAGATGGCCTCCACCCCACAGAGATGCTCACACTGGAAGAGGCTGGACGGGCGCCTCTAAGTGCTGCTGGCCCTTTGGACTCCCTTTCCTGACGCCCTCCTCCGCTCCTCCTCTTCTCCTGCTGGCCATGCTGTGAGAATGAGCAGTTGCTCCCGAAGCCTCACTTCTGCCTGCACCAGGTGGCGCAGGCAGGCAGGTGTCCCCTCGCTCTGTGAGTTACTGATTCTTTTTTTTTTTTTTTTTTTTTTT
>PVJS01022445.1:0-30514 GCA_004027185.1 Glis glis
GACAGTATACAGAGCAAAGACATCCACCATCTCCCCACCTGGGCCCGAAGGAACCAGAAGGCTAGAGGAGATGGACATTTTTTTCTTTTTATTATTGTTATTTTTCAAATACGAATTATTTCCAGCCGGAAGGCAGAGGGATGAGGGCCACTGGAGGCCTCCGGCCGCCGGCACCCAGCCAGCCTCGTAAATGTCTGGCAGCTGGAGGGAGACTCAGCTCATTGCTATTGAAATGAGCTCGTTACTGCTAATTTCCCTGGCTCACCAACTGATGCATCCAGTGTGTTCCTGAAGCTCCAAAGACGTTTCCTAAGCCACCCTCAAGGGATCTGGGAGAGTCGTAGGGTGTAGGCGGAACTTCAGGGTGGCCTCAGTTTCCCCCACCAAAGTGTGGGCAGAAGAAAAGGGAGCAAAGACAGTTCATTCATATGAAGTTGAGTCAAGTAGGGTTCAGGTCAACCATTACCCACTGGGCTGCTCATTCCTGTGGGCTAAAGGGGAGGCGACAATACAGGACAGGCTCACCACTGACACTCACAACAGCTCCCGCCACTTACCATACAGCCGCCCTGTCTCTGGCATGGTCCTCAGCACCAGGTCTATATTCTCTTCTTTCTGACAACAACCAGGCAGATAGGCCATTTTTATCACCCTCATTTTAGAGAAGAGAAACCAAGACTCAGAGAGGTTAAGGAACTTGCCCAGGCCCACACAGCTAGAGAATGGCAAGGCCTAACTCTAATGCTAGGACACTGCCAAAGGGGGGAAAAAGGGCAAGAAAAAGGCCAGACCTCGCAGGGATGATGCCCACCCCACCGTTTAGTCAGCACACATTAAACATCAGAAGTGAGCCAGACGTGGTGGCACACACCTGTAATCAAGGACTTGGGAGGCTGAGATAGGAGGATTGCGGGTTCAAGGCCAGCCTCGGCAACTTAGCAAGACCCTCAGCAACTTAGTGAGACCCTGTTTCAAATAAAAAATAAAATGGGGCTGGAGGTGTAGCTCAGAGGTAGAATGCCCCTGGGTTCAATTCCCAGTAACACACACACACATACACACACACACACACACACACACACACACACAGAGTCAGAAGTGTTCCTTCCTGGGAGCTCAGAGAGGAGGGTAAACACCCACTGGCCACCCAAAACTGGGGTGAAGAGAAGACTCCCTGAAAGAGCCATGCGATGCACGCCCAGGCCTGCAACAGCTCAAAGGAGGATACGGGCAATGCCACCACGCTGGGTGTCCACACCAAGAGTGGTCAGGACAGCACTGCTGGCGCAAGGGAGCCAGGGCCCCCTCACGCAGGCCCTGCCACCCAGCCCCATCCCGTCCCACCAGGAGAGCCACGCGCCGAAGCCAAACGAGGCTGTGGAAGAGAGTATGCGTGAAGAGTATTCATGACGCAGGAAAATATTTATGTAGTGCTAAGGAGAAAGGCAGAATGCAACTACACACACACACACGCACACGCACACATACATGCACACACACGTACACACACGCACACACACACATACACGTACACACACACTCACACACACACACACACACACACACACACGTTTTGCTGGCGACCAAATCCACAACCTCATGCATGGATACACAGCAAGCACTCTACCCCGAACTACACTCCCGGCCCCCAACTATATTTTTTAACAGAATAAGACAACATATCCGGTTAACAATGGTTCTCTCTGGAGAGTCAGATTCTGGGAGCTCCCTCCTCACATCTCTTAGCACTTTTCTAGGCTTCCCAAATTTTCCACAACGAGCCATGTACTTCTTTGAAAAATAAAAACATAGGTACGTTTGAAACAAACCCAAGGATGCCTCTGCCGGCCCCTATCCCTCCTCTGCATCCTCTCACGAAGGCTCTGAGCACTGCACCCCTGTGGCCCTTAGCAGGCCCTGCCTGTGGCCCCCACCCCGCTCCCCGCAGAACAGGAGGGGCGCTGTGCTGGCAGGCAGGCCTGGGTAAGGCTCTTACTCCCGGAGCCTGGGAAGCTAGACACGAATGGCAGCCGTTCACAGCCACCTCTGGGGTCCAGAAGGCTGCAGGGTGGAGCGGGCCACACCTGAGTTCCATTTGCAGCCAGGTGAGGGCCTCAGCTACTGTGAATGCACCACATGGCTCCAAAGATGCCACCTAAATATCCCTGGCTTTCACCATCCATGACCTTGCTCCCCCAAAAAGGTGCCCCGCAAGCTGCCAAAGTGTCCCCCTCACTGCCCCCACATGTCAGCCGCCCATCTGAGCCTGCTCTTAGGCCCCCGGTGCAGCCGCTCGCACGTGCCCCCCTCTTGGAGGAGACAGCGGCCGACCTGCCCCCGGGAGGAGCAGGGTCATTCACAGACGTCTGGGCTGGGGTCAACCAAGAAAAGTGTTCCTCATATGACGTGCGGTGAGGAGGGCAGAAGGGAGACCGTGACGTTCTCTGCCACTGTACTATGACAGTGTGGATCCAAGAAACAGAAGGGCACAGAGGAAACTGGGCGTGGCAGCTGTGGGACAGGCAGTATGTTTCTATTTTCCAAACTTCCTGTATCATCACGATATCTCAGTGCTTTCATGCCCCCCCCATTTTATGGTGACATGAAGAGACGTATTTATACGAGTGTCCCATGTGCACATCCCCCAGTGCCCTACTGGGGGCCTGTAACAGGAATGACCCTGGTCGGGCACCTCGTGCTGTGCCCTCACAGTTCCCTCAGCCTCAGCCTTCCTGGGGTCCTTGGTCCTTTCTGTCCTAGAATTGCCTGTCTCTTCCCCGCACCCCTACAAGAATGTGAGACCCCCCCCCCAAACACACACACACAGCAAGATGGTGCATTTCATCATAATTTTTTTTTTTTGCAGTACTTTGGATGGAACCCAGGGGATTCTACCTCCGAGCTACACCCCCAGCCCTATTTTTTATTCTTTATTTTGAAACAGGTCTCACTAAGTTGCTGAGGGCCTCACTGAGTAGCTGAGGCTGGCTGCGAACCCGGATGCTCCGGTCTCAGCCTCCCAAGTACTGGGATTACAAACGTGCGCCACCACGCCCGGCTTTCATCTTAATTTTTAAAAAAGCCTTTCTGCTAATACCCAGAGCGTGCACCAGGGCTTCCTTTCCTAACAGAGGTCCCGGCCTCCTTTCCTCCTCCCCAGCCTCACTTCATGTTTATTGGAGGGGAGTTCTGGGAAGGGCAGGCTCAGGCTGGGCTGGCCGGGGCCTGGCTCCAACGCTCTGGTTTGCCATGGGGCCTTTTTCCACCTGCCCGGGCCCAGAGCTGGCATTGCAAGATTTCCTGGCTCACTTTTTTTTTTCTCCTTTTCACTCAAGTTTTTATAAACCTGTTTACCTTTGGGCTGCAAAGGGTCTAGGTTCCAGGCAAACAGAGCTTAAGGGCCACACAGGAAGGAAAGTGGCAGAAAAGGGGGACCCTCCTGGGGACAGTGGGGTGAGGAGAAACAGGATCCCATTCCCCCAACAAAATCCTTCCTTCTTCCTCCAATTCGGCACCCATTTGCCAGGCAACCGCACCATACCAGGCTCTGCCGTCAGACACAGAGAAGTGCCGAGCTGGTAGCAAAAGGGGCAGGCGGGTCCCTTGCTCACTCCTGCTAGGAAGTAGTGCTGTTGCGGAAGCCCGCACCATGGGGCAAAGAAAGACGGGCAGCCAGCTCTGCCGGGGGATCCGGGCGGGCTTCAGAGAGGAGGGGACATGCACTGGACCTTCAGAAGGCCCAGGGGGAGCTGGCCAGCCTGGCAGGCACTCCAAGAAGAGGAACCAGCAAAGGCTGGGGGCTGTGAAAAGGCCTGTCCCGCTGGCAGTTTGGGGCAGGGCCTGTGTGCTGGGCCAGTCGCAGGGAATGCTGGGAGGATGCTCGTGGGGGAGGGTGATACAAGCTCCTACAGGCCCACACTCTCTGCCGTTCCCCAGCACGTTCCTGGGCCCGCGCCAGGGCAGGGGCACACTCTAGGTGCCAGAGGTTCCCTTGTGGTCTCTGGGTTATTCCTTCCCAGTTATGAACAAGAGCAGGGCATCCAGGCCAAGGGGCCTGGTCCTGTCTCCACACAGATTCACCTGCAAAGCTTTTCAAAGGATGGAGGGGGAGGGGGAGGGTCTGTTTTAATTGGTCTGGGGTGGGGCTCTGCACCAGGACTTTTCCAGAGATGATCCTAAGAAGCTCGACTGCCAGGGTGCCCTTGTGCGGCCCTGGCAGCAGAAGGCCTTCCAAACCCGCTGTCTGTGCTCTACCCACAGGGCTGAAACACACCAGCACCCCAACACGAATCCTAGCTCCACCACGTGGAAGGCAGGCAATCCAGGTAGGGTTACCAGATAAAATGCAGGATGCCCAATTAAAATCTGAGTTTCAGGTTCACGACACATAGCTTTTTAGTAAGTGTCTGCCCCAAAAATTGCAGGGACATACTTACGCTCATCTTTTTCATTGATTATTTGAAATTCAAATACAAGCGGGCAGCCGGTAGTTTTATTCGCTAAATCTGGCAATCCGGGTTACTTAACTTCTCTGAGTCTCAATTTCTCCTTTTGTATCAGTGAAATCACTGAGGTAGAAGAAGGGGCAAGATGCTCGGCGTGCGGCCAGCACTCAGTGGGCGGGAGTTCCCTTCCTCTTCCTTCACTCTCAGAGCCTTGTTACAGTAGAGATTTTATGATTATTACTATTACTATGAAAAACTTAAAGCACAGACCAAAAGTAAAAAGAATCGTAGCAGCCGGGCGTGGTGGCGCACATTTGTAATCCCAGTACTTTGGGAGGCAGAGACCGGAGGATCCGGGTTCGCGGCCAGCCTCAGCTCGCTCTCTCTCTCTCTCTCCCTGTCTCTCTCTCTCCACTTAGTGAGGCCCTCCGCAACTTCATGAGACCCGGTTTCAAAATAAAGTATAAAAAAAAAATAGGGCCGGGGGTGTAGCGCGGAGGTAGAACGCCCCTGGGTTCAATCTCCGGTACCGCAAAAAAAAAAAAAAAAAAAAAAGAATCGTATAATCAAGCCATCTATGCCCAGGCAGTGGGTGCTGTTAGCCGCCCCACCTAGGTCGTCTTTTGATCCCCAGCTATGGGGAGTTTGGGGCTAATGCTTCACAGATGTCCCTTTATGGGAAGAACTGCCCTGGGTCAGTGATCACACTGTGTGTGTGTGTGTGTGTGTGTGTGTGTGTGTACATGTACATGCATGCACACGCACTCACGCACTCCTAACTGGCGTGGAACCAAAGGCTGACCCCTTCCCTCGGGTGTGGCCACTCTGAGGGGCACCTCCCACTCCAGTGTTCCATGGGGCCCGGCCAAAGCTGGACTCCAGCTGACCCACTGCCCGCTCCTGCCTCCCTCGCTCCACACTCCTGTGGACACCCCCCGATAGCCAGGCGCATCCCAGTTTCTGGCTCAGGCTGCTTCTAAGAACTTGCCCTAAACTAACTCTCACCTCGATGCGACGATTATCAAGATTTTTGCCACCCTCGCTTCAATGAGCTCCATTCGTTTGGTTATTTGCTTGTTTGTTTTGGCTGGGGAACCTCATCTCGTTTCCCCTACACATCCTTCATTATGCATCTCTAGAAAACACAGGCCGCTGGGCCTTGACGTCCTTCCCTGATCTCCCTCCCAGAGGAGAAGGCCCTGGTGGGGCAGGGCCGCCATCCCAGCAGTGCCAAGCGATGGAGACCAGGGGCCAACCAGGCGGGAACCTGGCCGTCCAGTCTGGCTCCAGCCCAGCCCGGACTATGGCGTGGCATTGGTGACCAGGAAGCCATGGTCACCTCAGGTCCCACTTCTTTTGTGTGAATCGAGAGCTCTGGGACAGTATCCTGGCATCCTCAGCATCCTCACGGAGATGCTGCCAGAGCCTGACTCTCTCTGTATCCTGAAGGAGGGGGGCGGCATGGAGAGGCCAAGCGGGGCCTGGCTATCCTGCTAGCCGGCGCTCCTGCCTGTCCCTCTGCCTGGAGCCTGGGCAGCCCTGCAGACCCTCTCCCGTGCCAGGCAGGAGGCAGCGCAGATGGTGGCAGGAGCTTTTTAAATGACAGTGAAATACACTTAACATAAAACTTACCATCTGAACCACCATTTCAAGGTTTAGCTCAATGGCATTAAGAACACTTGTGATATTGTACAACCATCACCACTATTTAGTTTCAGAACTCGTTCATCATTCCAAACGGAAACCCCATACCCGTAAGTGTCACTCCCTGTCACAGCGGCTTTTGAGTTCGGACAAAAATTGGGTTTGCATCACAGCTCCTTCATCTGCTCCCTGAGTGACTTGGATGGATGAGTGACACCTCTCTCAGTTTCTTCATCTGTCAAATGGGATGGTAACTCACACAGGGGTCATGAAAACCAAAGCTAACGGGCAGTAAGTGCTTAGAGCTGCTCCTGACACCATTAACTAAAGGCCAGGCCGGGGCCCTCCCTGGCCCTCTACGCCCTGCTCTGTCCCCGGTCAGGGTCCTGGACCATCTGCAGTTAGAAGAGACAGGAGCGAGTGCAGCAAGCACGGGTTCCAGTGCTTTCCCGGCCATTCCCAGAACCCCATTCCAAACCAAGAGTTACAAAAGCCTTTCAACTCCACACTCAGCACCTCGGGTAAGGTCAGCCAAACCCGCATTTCCAAGCACGGCGCTTTTATACTCTGAAAACGGCCAAATGTGAACTAGCCACTTCTGAGGGTCACAGCTCCCGGAAGTGCCTTGGGCCTCTGGCTGCTGGCACTGATGGCTGCCTCTCCAGATTCTCTCCCTCCTCCCAGTCACCCTGTTGGGCTGTCCTTCCCAGTCCAGATCAGGGCGAGGGCCAGAGTCACACGAGTCACACATAGGAGACCAGTCCTCTCATCAGCGGCTGTGCACCCCCAGGCAAGTGCCCTGCCCTCTCAGTTCTGTGAAAGAAGAGAGGATTCCCTGTGATAAGGCCTCAGCTCTCTCCAAACCTCCCATTCTGCAGTTCATGTGAACGTCAGGCTCCCACCTGGACTGGACCTCACCAGGTCATCAAATCCAGCACCCCCCCCCCCCCGCCTTCCACTGTACGGATAGGAAAGTGACACCCAGTGGCTGAGACAGCAGCCTAAGATGTCATGCCTGGCTCAGTAGCACAAATTCACGCTTGACAGTCTGAGGAATGTCACGGGGCGCAGCCACTGTTCCTGGGAGTCTGGGAGAAATAAATTCTCCACTTTTCAAGTCTTCTCCTGGAACATCCATCCGCAAGCATCGGGGCCCCTAAAAGCCTATGCACACAAGGTCAGCACGTGCCACCAGTCGCACTTCTACGTACTAGCAGTAAATAATTAGAAAATCTTTTCAAAGTACCATTCCCAATAGCACTAAGAAATATGAACGACATAAGCACAGATTAAACAATAAAGTGCAAGGTCTGTATGTTGAAAACTACAAAACATCGACGAAAGAAATAAAAAACCTAAATACATGGAGAGATACATCATGCTCATTGGCTGGAAGATTTGATATTGTCAAAAGAAAATTCCTCCCTGGTGGTCTACAGATTCGATGCAATTCCAATCAAAATCACAGCAGGCCTTTTCAAAGAAGCTAACTGGTTGATTCTAAAATTTATATGGGCTGGGGGTTCGGCTCAACAGTAATGTGCAAGGCCCTGGCTTCGACGTCCAGCAGCACAAAAACAAATTAATAAAATAAAATTTGTAAGAAATTGTAAATACCTAGAATAGCCAAAAATCTTTGAAAAAGAACAAAGCTGGATAACTCAAACTACCTGATTTCAAATTTTACTGTAAAAAGCTACAGTAATCAAGACTATGGTATTGGTACAAGGATAGACAATAGACAATGAAACAGAACAGCCCAGAAGAACCACACATACATTATGAATTAATTTTTTACAAAGGGACCAATATAATTCAGAGAAAGGGTAGTCTTTTCAACCAATGGTACCAAAACAATTGGATCGACATATGCAAAAAATAAATCTAGACCCATATTTATACTTTATACAAAAATCAACTCAACCTAGATTATAAACCTAAGTGTAAAACCTAACACCATAAAATTTCTAGAAGAAAATCTTTGTGACCTTGTGTTTGGTAGTGTTCTTATGATATAAAAAGAAACAACTGAAAACTTAAATTTTGGCAAAATTAAAACCTTCTGTTCTGCCAGGCGTGGTGGCACATGCCTGTAATCCTAGAACTTGGGAGGCCGAGACAGGAGGATTACAGGTTCAAGGACAGCCTCAGTAAGTACTGAGACTCTCATCAACCTAGCAAGACCCCGTTTCAAAATAAAAATGAAATAGGGAGCCGGGCGTGGTGGCACATGCTTGTAATCCCAGTACTTGGGAGGCTGAGACCAGAGGATCCAGGTTCGCTGCCAGCCTCAGCTACTTAGTGAGGCCCTCCACAACTTCGTGAGACCCGGTTTCAAAATAAAGTATATAAAAAAAATAGGGTCGGGGGTGTAGCTCGGAGGTAGAACGCCCCTGGGTTCAATCCCCAGTACTGCAATAAATAAATAAATAAATAAATAAATAAATAAAATAAAATAAAATAAAATAAAATAGGGCTGGGGGTGTAGCTCAGAGGTAGAATGCCCCGGGTTCAATCCCCAGCACCACGAAAAAACAAAAAAAAAACTTCTGTTCTTCAAAAGTCCGTTAAGAAAATGAAAAGACAAGCCACAGACTGGGATAAAATATTTGCAAAACATATATCTTTCACATGACTGATAACTAGAATATAGAGAGAGAACTATCAAAATTCAATAATAAAAACAAACCAATATAAAAATACGCAAAGATTCAAACATAAGCTTCATCACAAAAGATACACTGATAGCAAATCAGCTCTACAAAGATATAACACCATTAGTTATTGCAAAAAATGTGATAAAAACCACAATCCATTGGAATAATTCAAATAAAAATAAACTGACCCCACCAAGTGCTGGTGAGGATGTAGAGGAACTAGAACTCTCACACACTGCTGCTAGGATTGTAAGATGGTACAACCACTTTGGAAAACATTCAGGTCCTTTTTAACAAAGTCAAACATACCTTTAGCCACACGCCCAGCAAACCTGGGTGTGTGAATTAAAAACCAGATTCACACAAAAACCTGAACACAAAGGTTTATAGCAAAAAAACAAAACCAAAAACAAACCTGGAAACGATGCAAATTTCCATCCATGCAACAACATGGGTGAGTCTCAAAGCAGCATGCTGAGTTAAAGAAAAATGTACAAAAGGCTCTTTGCTGTATGATTACATTTGTAGGAAATTCTGGAATCAGATCAGTGACTGACCAGCAGTTTGGGGTTGGAGTCGGGGCTGACTACAAAAATGCACCAAAAAACCGTTGGAGGCAAAGAATATATTCTCTTTTGGTTGTTGGGGTATGAGTGTGTGTGTGTGTGTGTGTGTGTGTGTGTGTGTGTGTGTGTATGTGTGTTGCTGGGGATTGAACCCAGGGCCTCATACATGTGAGGCAAGCACTCTACCACTGAGCCACATTACCAGTTCTATTCTCTATCTTGGTTGTGTGGTAATAGTCATACAACTGTCAAATTTTATACAATAATACTTTCTTTTTGTGTATATATGGTACTGGAGATTGAATCCAGAGGTACTCTATCACTGAGCTATGTCCCCAGCCCTTTTTGACACAGGGTCTCCCTAAATTGCCCAGGCTTCTGATCCTCCTGCTTAGCCTCCTGAGTAGCTAGAATTACAGGTGTGCAATATGTCATCTGGCACAACCATATAAATTTCAAAAAACTTTAAAGTATATAGGTTGTATCTTTTTTAAAATTTTTAGTACGGATTGGCATGCACCACCACGCCCAGCTTGTAGGTTGTATCTTAATAACTAAAACCATAGTACTTGGGAGGCTGAGACAGGAGGATCCAGGGTTTAAGGCCAGCCTCAGCAGTATAGCAACACTCTCAGCAACCTAGCAAGACACTCTTTCAAAGCAAAAAAATAAAAAGAGCTGGGGTGTAACTCAGAAGTAGAATGCCCCTGGGTTCAATCCCCAGTACCACACACACACAAAATCCTGAAACCACTACCACCAACTTGTGCAGCCTCACAAGGGCTTGCTTCTCCAGCCAGTCTGTGAACTCACTGATAGAATGTGCAGAGAGATAAGTGACTTTCCACGGACACAAGCTCCGGAGTCAGGTAGACTCGGGTTCAAATCCCACCTTGGCCACGTACCAGCTGGTTACCCCGGGGCAGATCATTTCTCCCCGTGACCCTTAGTTTTCTCGTCTGTGAAGTGGAGGTCGGCAATAGAACCTGCCTTATTGGGATGAAATGAACTTAGGGAATAAGAACCAGCACAATGGCTGCCACATGCTTTGCACTTGAATTTTAATCCTCCTTGACTAGTCCTGCTGTTAGTGGTGTCTCTACTATGACAGGGGCAAGACTGAGCAACAGGGAGTGACTCCACCTCCTCCTGCAGGAGGGGGGCCACCAGTTTCCTGGTTACAACCCAAGGGGCAGTGGCAGACCCAGGTCCTGCCGATAATCCATGCAAAGAAAACCTGCTGAAAAGAGTTCAGAGATGAAAGGAGAGGTTGCTGCGGGCTGCCCAATCCCCGAAGGCTTCCTGGAAAAGGAAGGCTTTCGTCAGCCTCAAAAACAAATCAGATGGAATTAAAGGAAAGTTCCTGTAGGGAGGGAGGAATCGGAAGATCCCTGTACCCCTGACTTCTCCCCAGGGCCCAGCCCATCCTTCCATCCACCCCTGGCACAAGGCACCAGGCAGTCGCGTCCTTGGCGTTTCCTTCCAAGGAGGAGCCCTGCGCCAAGGGGAGGTGCGGGCGCAACAGCAGCGAGCAAGGCATCCACGTGCCCCCGCATCTGAGCAGGAGGGCCTGGTGCTGGGCTGGTCTGGCTCTCAGGCCTTACCCCCTCCCCAACATTTTTTCCATGAAACTGAATTTTGGTTTGTCTGGGGAGTGCTTTCTTAAGCCCAAGTGTTTTCCCCGTAGCCCAGGCCGCCCCGCCCTCCCGCGGGTCTGGCCTCGTCTGGATGTGAGGCCCAGTGGACCGCGGATGCCGGCCACGGCGGCCTTTGATGCGCACCACCCTCCGGCCTTCAATGTCGCTGTGTGCACGGCCCCTTTAATAAGTTATTTCCGTGGAAAACCCTGGTAACTCGGTCGTGAATCAAGCCTGTAAACACCTCAAGCCCATCAAAGCACCCAAGAAAGGAGGGGGTGGCAGGCGAAGAAAAGCCCTTACGGAAAGTCGCACGCTGCTGCTCCCTCGTGAGGCCCGGACCCCGCGCTGGCTGCGAGGAGGCCGCACCCTCCCGCCTGGGCCTCAGCCCACCTGCTTACAAAGCGACCAGGTCACCCCGAAGTCCAGGGATCCGATGCCTGAAGGACACTGCCACTCTGTGTGTCCCGAGGACCATCCCGACCCAAGTCCCAGCAAGATTTACGCCCAGAGAGGCAAAGCCGGCTGGCTGCTCCCGGGGTCCAGGAATGTAATGTTTTGGCTACTGGTGAAAGGCCCAGTTTATTGGAAACACACTTCTTTTCCAATGTTTAGTTTCCTTTCACTTTTCTCCTTTTTGTTTTCCCCAGAGTGCACTGCCCAGGGCTTTAGGAGAGGATGTGGAGCTAAAATCCTGCCTTAGGGCGTCCAGGGTCCAACTTCGACTGAACACCAGGCTGGGTACCACCTCCCTGTGGGCAGAAGTCCTGGACAGAGGGCAGACCCCAGGACTAGACTGAGCTCTGCCACTTGGAGCTAAAGACAGGCGCTGCCCCTTTCTGGGTGGAATGAACCCAAATCTGCCCTCAAGGTGCTTCTGAACTAAAACGCCACGGCCCTGAAACAGTCTGGTGGGGTATTTAGTAGAGGTGACCACATGTACGAGGGATAGTCAGCAATCTCCCAAGCGCGTGCAGAGGAGTAGGTGTATTCTGGACAAGAATATTTATTGTAACAACATGGGTAGGAGATCAAAAGCAAGAACTGTCAATAACTGGGAATCAGCGATAACAGAACGGACCCATCGGACTAGCGGAACCATGGCACGTTCTCGGAAAACAGCAGTCAGCAATGAGAATGAGCGATCAACAATTATACACAGCAACGCGGATGAACCTCACAAGGAGTCTGTTGAGTTTAAAAAGCTAAATTTCAGTTGGGCACGGTGGTGCACACCTGTAATCCCAGTACTTGGGAGGCTGCGACAGGAGGATCGCAGGTTCAAAGCCAGCACGTCAACTTAGTGAGGCTCTCAGCAACCTAGTGAGACCTCGTTTCCAAATAAGAAATAAAATCGGGCTGGGGGTGTAGCTTGGAGGTAGAATGCCTCTGGGTTCAATCCCCAGTAACACACACACGCACACACACACACACACACACACAAAAAAAAAAAAGCTAAATTTCAGAAAGCCCACGGTCTATGCCTCCATTTGCATCGGGTGTGAAAAGTCAGGACAGAGCTTAGTCACCCTGGAAATGCTGGACAGGGACATGAGGGGGTTTGGAGGTCACGCAGATGCTTTATCTGGGCTGTAGCTACAGGCTCACTTGTGAACAATTATATGTCAGTAAAAAGCTTACACAAAAGAAGCAAAAAAATCTCTGCACTCTGAAGCTATACAAGCCTGTTGTGTAAGTCCATACTCCATCTGTCAGTCAAAAGTACTTGGGGTGCGCACCCCCACCCACCAAAGGCAAGCGGCATTCCAGGCTGGCCTTATCGGGATCGCTGCTCATCACCGCTGCGTGCCTGTGTCCAGCGGCTCCCCAAGGCCTGGGTTGCTCCCCCAATCTCAGGCTGGTGAAACCCTCTGTATCCCCCAAACCACCATCTCCCACCCAGCATCCCCACAGCTGCCCCTGGGGGATGCTGGGGAGTGGCCTCCCTAGCCCACCCACCGCATCCACTTAGAAAACGGCATGTCCCTCTCTAGGACGCAGGCGTCTCCCTGCCTCTCCTATTGGATTCCAAGCTTCCCCAGAACAGCCCGCCCCCAGGACCTTTTCCTTCACGCTGTCCTATCCCCGCGCTGGCCCCTCATCGCCACTCCGTTACCATTCACCGCACACTGACGTGTGCCAGGCACACAGTGCTGTGTACTGTCCCCGTGTGACTGCCCCGTGTGACTGCTGGGACGTCATGAGGTGTCACCAAGCCCTCTCTGCAGAGGAGGAAGTGCAGGCAGGCTGCAGGTGTGCCTGGGCTTTTAACTCCTGCATTCCCAGGTCGTCCTTGCCACATATGTCCTCGCTTCACGGTCCACGTAAGGGCCCAGAAGCTGACCTTGGCAGAGCCGGGAGGCTCTTTTCAGTTTTAGTAAAGATGTTTGGAACCATGGGAGGTCTGAGGGCAGCAGGCTCAGGTGGAGCTGCCCCAGCCTTCCTGACAGGCACAAAAACCCCACGTCCTACAGAAGGGGAAAACAGCCACGTCCTATGGAGGAGCTGGTCAGACGCTCAGCTTTAGTTGGGGTCTTGGAGCAAGGGTATGACAACCACCCCAGGCTTCGTCCCCTCACATGAAGGCTGGAGGGTATGACACCCACCTGGCCAGGTGCTAGGAGAATCAAGTGTGTGAGTGCCTGGTGAGGCTCTGAGGGATCAGATGTGACCTCCTTGGTACCCCGGCACGGCCAACTCCCAGGACACAGATCACTGCAGGGACTCAGCCAGGGCGACTCACACACAACAGGCTGCTTTAAGATGCTACGCGCACCCACGCCCAGCAGTCAGGACACAGAAAGGACTCCTGCCCTGGGAACGTGGCCTGGGTGCTCCGTGCCTGTTCAGATCCATCCAGGTCTGGTTCTCAGTCCAGGCTGCACATCCACATAAAACAATAAGCATAAATATAATAAATTAAAACATAACTTAAAAAAACCCTAACTCCCAACCCCACCCCAGCCATTTCTGGATTGCGGTCCGGGCTTTTCCAAAACTCTCCGGCAGGCTCTAATGCGCAAAGAGGTGTGAGAACCAACGCGGTAGACCAGTGGATCCACTCCACAGACGGAGAAGCCAGGTAGGGGGGTTTGAGATGACCAAGAGACACGGACAGTCAGGACTGGGGCCTGGGTCTCCTGGCCAGCAGCGATGCTACCTTTAGACTCAGAAGTCCCTGGGACTCGGTGGGCCTTGGCCCTGTGAGGGAGAAGACAGAAGCTGGCAAAGCTGGGTGCCAGGCAGAATGAGGCGGGTCTGTCTCCTGAGGACCCTTCCACCTCCTCGGCTGCTCACTTGGGTCCAACAGAAGTGCCCCTGCTCCCCAAAACAAGTCAGCGCTGGCTTGGACTGGAAACACAACAAGAGCTAAAAGTCGGGGTGTGGAGAAGCTTTGGACTCACAATGGGAGCTGTTCTATTTTGAACCCCCGGAAAGAGGCAGGAAGATGGGCACAGACGTAATCCCAGCCCTGGAGTTGAACACCTCAAACTTCATCCCCTGCACCTGCCTTCTGGAAACAGTGACCCCTTATCCACTGACCCTAGGGTCAAGGCCGGAGAGACTGTGCACACCCTCAGGCCCAGCGGCTTCCCCTTCCTTCAGGGCAGAGCCTGAGACCTGGGGTTTGCCTGTGGACTGCAGAAGACCACAGCGGTGTGTGTGCCAGGGCTGGGGCCCACCAGGTGACTGGAGACACCTCCCCTCAGTGCCAGGCATGGACATGGGGAGCGCTGAGGACGGGCGAGGGTGGGGAGGAGCACGCCTGACAGGCTGACACCGACAGCTGTCTGCAGGGGTGGCTGTCAGGTGCCCATGCCAGCCAAGGCAGCTGGAGCCTTGCCCCAGTCCCTCTCCCCAAACTCCACATCTGCCCAGCAGAGCCCCACAAGAGCTTCTTCCCAGGGCCACTGAGGAGCCACAAGGTGCCCCAGCCCAGCCCCATTTCAGCCTGTGGGACAAGAGTCCCACATCCTGTCCCCAGCCTGCCACAGAAAGCCCGGCCTCTCCATGCCCAGCGCAGGCGCTGCCCTGGCAACTCAGGAGAAAAATCACTTCCAGGCCCCTATCTGCGAGCTCCCACCTCCCCTCCTAAAGGTCAGCTGAAGTCCTGGTAGAGATCTGCCTTGCGGTCTGGGCCAGTGGCTTTGATGTCTGTTCCAGACGCGAGACCTCTGTTTTTCCAAATCCAGAAACTTCTACCACAAGGTGAGGGCGGGGTTCCTCCCTCGGGCCAGGGGGCCCCCGCTTCACAGGGGTGCCAGCCCCCGGGCCTGCCCCTCACTGGCTAGCCAGGGGTACTGAGCCCTGACTGGGGGGCATGGGGAAACGGCCCTTGAATATCAGGAATTCTTTCCACAAAGGGCAACTGGAAAAGCGATGTGTCTCTGCTTCCCTTGGCAGCCAAGGGCCATGGAGGGAAAATGTTTAATATAAAAACATCTGACAAAGTACCTTCAGGATATATTTTCTGCATCAAAGAAGTAGCTCTTGGCAACGTCCACTCTGCCCTGACAAGGAAACTTTCGAGCGCGGCTCCCGATTGTTGCAGGCGCCCGGGGAGAGCGTGCCAGGGGGACAGGGGAGGGCGGGCCGTGGGCCGCAGACAGATGGTTGTGATTAGGCTGGATGCAATCAACTGCACTTTCTGGAATTTCAGGTCTCCTCAGAAAACCTGCTGGTTCCCCAGTGATGTGGGTTGCCGAGGTGTCCCAAGGAGTAGGGGCTGTCTGCCCCCCCCCCCGCCCCGGCTTGGAGTCAAACAGCCCTGGACAGGTACTTGACACCCCTGAGCCCAGCGGCCACCGCTCAGCAGCTCACCCACCCACCGTATCACCGGTCATTCATTTGTTTGCCCAATACTATCCATCGGGCAGACCTGCTCTGCGGCATGGTCAGCGCTGTGCGTGCGGAGTCCAGACACCCAGGACAGAGGGCTCCTCATCAGACACAGGGGAAGCCAGCAGGTGCTGCCTGGGCGCCAATTCCAGTTCTACTGCTTTCTAGCTGGGTGACCTTGGACAAGTTACTTAACTCCTCTGAGCCTCAGTTACTTCTTCCTTTAATGTGGCTAATAAAAGTGGCGCTGTCATAGAGTCGTTGGGAGGAATCCATAAACGAATGTGTAGACACCAAAGAAAGGCCCGGCACAGAGCTCCGTGTGAGCTCTGATCATTCGAGTAGCACTGTGACGATCTTTCTGTCTTCTCTGTGTGCTCTCTCTGGATCTCTTTGTCCCAGACAAAAACTGATTTATTTAGTCCACAGAGACCCTCTGTTATGGGCTCAGCCCAGTGCGGGATGCTAGACGAGGGCGTCCAGGACCAAATGTATCCCAGGGTTCCCTGGCCTCAGTGGCCCTTCCTCCAATATTCAGGACAATCTCTTTGGATTCGCCCCTCCCCGTTCTCCCCTCGCATATTTACCTTCTAGCCACAGCCTCTTAGAACACGTGGTGCTACGCATGTCTTCCTGCTTTGGCATAAGTTGTACCTTCTACCTGAAAGGATGTTTACAACCTGTCGTCCTCCTCGTGAGCTCTTATAGTCACCCTACAAAACCCAAGTCAGAATCCCCTTCTCTGAAGTCTCCCTGAACACCCACATCCCACGCCAACAGTCTTGGCATCTAGGGTATGGCTTTGTCCCAGGCCAGTTGTGCAGACCCAGGTTGGCGGGACCCTCTCCACAACCTCCTGGTCTCTCGAGGACTGTCACTCCCTCCCTCCCTCCCTCCACCCCTCACCACTCTGCCCCAGCCTCAGTGGATCAGCCCAAGGACAACGGCTTCCTCTGTGAGATACCGGGACACTTTAAGGAGGAAAGGGTTTTTGTCCCTCTGGTTGGTCAAAGCTAAAACACACATGGCAAGGGCATGCTGTGAGTAGCAAATGCTGTCCATGTGGGGACAGAAGCTGAGTGACCTTTCCTTCTACTCCCTACCACCGAGGCAGGGAGGCTGGGCCATTTCTGAACTGGAAATGGGGATGCAGCCGGCGCCTGGCCCTTGAGCTCAGCCCGTCTGGCCGGCACAGGCAGAGTGGGGTGGGCCATGCCCCGGGCCACCTCCTAAACCCCTGGGGCCCATCTAGGTTCAAGTCTGATGGTGTCGGGCTGGGTACCATCTGCCCGAGCTCCAGGCAAACCATCCTCCACTCTCCGAAGCGGAAGGAAGCCCTCTTCCGCCAGAACTTCACCCCCTGCTTTCTGGGTTCCCCTCCAAACCTCTGGGCATGCGGCACCCCCAGAGCCACAGGCAATGAGCACTACCCCGCGACAGCAACATCATTCCGGCCCTGCAGGTTACCCAACTCTGATGCGGCTGTGCCAAGCCACTGAGTAGACACATGTATGTGTGCTCTGTTTGTGTAGTCGAAAAGCTTTTTAACATCTTGCCCAGGCCTCTGCCTCCTCCTGCCTCACCCCACCAACACCTGGGGCTTTGTTTCCCAATTCCTCCAAATGTCTTTGCTTTCTCCACATCGAGCTCTTTTTGTACCTCCGGGCCTTTGCACCTGCTATTCTTTCTGGAATATTCCAAATCACATCTCTTTGGTAGACTTCCATTCATCCTTGGAAACCCGACTTGGATAATACCTCTTCCAGGAAGCCTTCCAGGCTGCCTCCCTACCATGCCGAGAGTCCACCCCTAACCCCTTCCACCTCCCAGGCCTGCCTGCCCATTGGACCCGAGGCTGGGCACACACTGACTGAAATGAGTTGAGGGGCTGCAAGACACTGAGCTCTGGGGTGATAAACAAGCACTTCACGGGCTCTGGAATCAAGGAGGCAGCAGGACATGACACTGTAGATGCATTCCACTCCTAGTCCCGACAACGGCCACCAGGCAGCACTCGCACCTTGAGGGATCACTGGGAAGACAGGGCGAGAGGGTGGCTCCTTCCTTCCCTGGGCCTTCTCCCCTGGTACATGGGAGGCCTGCCCTCAGAGATGGAGCTCTGGAGAAATGCGCATGCCACCAGGCCTGTGATGCCAGCACACACGGCCAGTCACCAGAAGGGACGTCCCAGGGTCCCCAACAGCAGCTTGCCCCACGCCTTGCATGCAGTGGGTGCTTAACAAAGCTCTTGACCAACCCACCCAGCAGGCACTAGACTGGGATACCAGAGGGGAGTCACTGTCCCTAGTGAAGCTGGCACAGTGCCCCTCCTAGCCCCACAGCACGGGGTCGGGCAGGCCTGGTTCTCAGGCAGCATTAAATCTCAGAGCTCACCCAGCACCCAGCCCGGGCTCCTTCTCTCACCAGGGCATAAAGCTCCTGTTTCATGCCCATTCTGTTCTAGGCTAGCATGTGAGATGCTGAGAGAGCCTGCAATTCTTTGAATTATAGCGTATTTCACCTGCAAACTAAAAAAGAGAGAGAAAGAGAGAAGGGGTTGCCTACCAGCCATTCACACCTTAGTATGAACTTCTTTAGCTCATCTTGCTTAACTCCCCAAACTAAACTGAAATCAAGGACTGGGAGAGGAATGTTAAACATGCAGAGGAGAAGATGGCCTGAGGGGACTTCAGACAGCACCCTAGACCCTGAGTTAGGCAAAGAAACGAGAGTCCCGAAGGCACCCCAAAAGGGACCTCTATGCTTTCGATTTTACTCAAATCCCACTGAAGACTCCAGGTATAAGGGTCTTCATTACCTCACTCCTCTTGCTGAGTGACCTCGGTGGAGTCACTCACCCTCTCTGAGCTTCGGTTTTCCTGTCTGTGCAGCAGAGACCATGTGCCCAGATTCGGCTCTGATGTAGAGGTGGAATGAGAGTGTTCTGTGGACTTTGCAGTGGACAGTTGACCTGAGAAGGTCTCCTTTCCCGCTGCCCCCACCCTGCCCACAGCCTGTGACTGAGCCTCAACACCCCCCAGGGGCCCCCCAGTGGCCTTAACAACGCAATGAGAAAGTGAAGCAGAGACCTTGGAGCTGGATAGAAATAGACAGCGCCAGGCTGGGACTGTCACTATGCGAGACAAATATGGGCGGTCTCCCTCCTGGGGCTGCAGACACCCTGCCTGAGCGAGTTCCCTGTCCTGAGAGGCAGAGAGGGACCAGGGTCTCGGGGACAGAAGCCCCTCAAGACACAGGGAGACGCAGGGGGCCAGGCAGCTGGCAGGTGGGGCTCTGCGTGGTCTACAAGGTGGGCCCAGGGACCCTTGGAGGATGGAGGCCCTCACCCCTGTCCCTAGAAGTCAGGACAGGCTGCCCCAGGCTCCTTTTGATCACTCGACTTTGCCCAGGATCCCATCAGGGTCTGGTGCGAGGAGGGGAGGGGGCCCTGGCCATGGAAGGCTGGGCACTGGCACTAGTGAACATGGGAATTTGAGCAGTTGGTGCCATGATGAACCTCAGTGTCCTCATCTATTCAATGGGAAGAATCAGGTCTGCCTCGCTGGGTTGGGGTAAGGAGTCAATGACGTGGAGAAGAGCCGGCGCTTATCACAGCGCCTGGCATACAGTGAGTTCAATAAATGTCACCTCCACTCCGCAACTTCGTGAGACCCGGTTTCAAAATAAAGTATAAAAAATAGGGCTGGGGGCGTAGCGCGGAGGTAGAACGCCCCTGCGTTCAATCCCCGGTACCGCAAAAAAAAAAAAAAAAGAAAAATGTCACCTCCGGTCACCATCAGCACCATCATCACTATTACCTGTCCTTGAACATCAAATGCCCTGGTCCCAACCAACTCACTGTGCCCACCTCTGTCCCTCGCCTTTTTTTTTTTTTTGCGGTACCGGGGATTGAACCCAGGGGCGTTCTACCTCCGAGCTACACCCCCGGCCCTATTTTTTTATCCTTTATTTTGAAACCGGGTCTCACTAAGTAGCTGAGGGCTTCACTAAGTAGCTGAGACTGGCCGCGAACCTGGATCCTCCGGTCTCCGCCTCCCAAGTACCGGGATTACAAGCGTGCGCCACCACGCCCGGCTCTCTCTCGCCTTTCTGACTTTGCCTCGCTTCTTGCCCTCCTGCCCAACCCTGCAGCACTCCATCTTTGCAGGATGAATGGTGTCTTCACCAACCACCAAGCCCTGTCAACTCTCTGGATCTCTGCTCTGCGTCCTCCCTCCAAGGCCAAGTCTGTCCTTCAGTGTGACAGCCAACGCAGCCCTGAGTCTGTGAGTCGGGAGAGGACACCTGTCCCACCTGGAAGGAGCCTGGATGGCCAGAGGGGGACGCTCATTCACCTACCTAGGCCACCTAGAACTCAGACCAAAGACCATCCAGACCTCACTCCATCCCCTGCCAGAGGAAATCCCAAATTTTCTCCCCAAGAATTCCAAGCCACTGGAAACAGATTTTTTTTTTTTTTGCATGAAAACCACACAGTCAAGAAATAACAGTGGACTTCTCAAAGACTCTACTTGCAATATCTGGGCAGAAATCCCAAACACAATCCCATAGGCTTCAAAAGCAGCCAAACCTAAAGGTCTGTTGTAGGGGTCTCTGCAGGCCTCCCAACTTCCAGAGGGCTCTCGCCTAGGAACCAGACCGGTGGGGGAGCCTCCTGCAGGTGCTCTGGGTGGGCTCCTTCCAGCTTGAGCCACACATCAAGCCCCCTCTGGGCCAACTGGGACCAAGTGAGGCTCTGTGTGCAAATAAGCCATGAGACGCACAAGAGGTTTCCACCCTTAAGAGGAGGAGCAAAAGGAATGTCAGAAAGTGCCCACCGGTTCAGACCACCAATGCCAACGCAATTAATCTAAATTAAACATATTCTGAGGGCTGGCAGTGACACAAAATCATAAATTCAAAAACACTTTTAAAGCCGGGTACAGTGGCACACACTTGTAATCCTGGTACTTGGGAGGCTGAGACAGAAGGATCAGAGGTTTGAGGCCAGCCTCAGCAACTTAGTGATTTTGAAACAGGGTCTTGCTAAGTAGCTGAGGCTGGCCTCAAACCTGTGACCCTCCTGTCTCAGCCTCCCAAGTACTGGGATTACTGGTGTGCACCACCACGTTTGGCTCTGTCTCTCCTTTGTTTTTGTTTTTTTTGGTACCGGGGATTGAACCCAGGGGCTTTCTACCTCCGGGCTACACCCCCAGCCCTATTTTTTATTCTCTATTTTGAAACAGGGTCTCACTAAGTTGCAGAGGGCCTCACTAAGTAGCTGAGGCTGGACACGAACCTGTGATCCTCCTGTCTCAGCCTCCCAAGTACTAGGATTACGAGTATGTGCCACCACGCCCGGCACAGTCTCTCCATTTTGGTAGCAACCATACTCTGGTCTCTCACTGCTGTGATGAGAACAGGAAGTGGATGGGGAAGGGCTCTGGGCTGGGGAAATGGCCAGGTGGCCATGAGCAGCCAGGAGGCAGGGGCTTTAAACCAGGGGACCACACCAAAACCAGGGTTCCCTCTGCTCCCTAACTCAGCATCTGCTGCTCAGGAAAAGCCCCGGGAAGCCACTAGCTCTTGGCAAACTCCTCACTTGCCAGGCCTTCCTGCAAGCTCCTTCTACCCACTCTATTTGCCCTCTTCTGACCCTTCACCTTGGCCCTTCCCTGAGAGCAGGGACAGGAGGAGAATAAACGCACAGCACGCCCACCTTGCTGACTCCTCCACCTGGGGGCTATCACCATGCCCATAAAAGGCAAGGTACAGACAACTGGTTAAAACATGGTTGACGAGCACTTTACAAGTTACCAGCTTCACGTTCCACGCACACAGCTGTTCTTAACCCCAAGAACACTAGTGATTTTTCCACCCAAGGGTTGGGGCGAAAAGAAAACCAAAAAGGGGAGGGGAAATCAAAGAGACCTCCATCGACCCCCGCAGCTTGTCCCCATCGATGTAGTTCAACACGACAATAACATTCCAGGAGAAAAAGCATGCCAACCTGAGAAGTCACCCGGAGCAGTGACGAGGGAGTTGGTGGCCTCCGTTTCAGTGTAAGACAATGTGGAATCGGACAGATCTGTGGGGGGAAGAGAAAGAGAACTTAGTTGGCCGCGGGGCTCCGCGCTCTCATCTTCTCTCTTGTGCATCTGCATGTGTGTGGGGGTGTGCATGTGTGTGCTTGCAAAGGGGAGCATGTCCCTCACAACCTTCTGATGCCACTCTGTGACCCCAGCCCAGTATCACCAGAGACCAGGCCAGCCAGCCCTGGAACTCTCCTGGAAAACACTGGCTGCCACGACCCTAGCACCTGAAAAGGTTTCAATTGCTCCAACCACAGGAATACCCCAAGTTCAGGGGACCCAGCAAGTAGCAACTTGGAGCCTCCTTGGGTGGGGTTAAATTAAGCCCCTAAACAATTCATAGTTGCTGTACTTAATTACAACCATTAAAATTCTTGAAGTTGTTCCTTCTTGCTTCCTTCCTTCCTCCCTTCCTTCCTTCCTCCTGCTAGAGCTGGGGAAACTGTTTTAACAAGTCACCAGCCATCTTCACCCTGTCCCACTTACACCCCTCTAATTAAGGGCTCAAGCATTTGCTCCCAGAATAACTTTTTTTTTTCTCTTTCCCCTCCCCTACTCCCTAAACATGCTCACAGAGCAGCCTTCAATGCCTAGACTGGGTTTTTTGTTTTGTAAGTAGGTTTAAGTACTTTGTATGGCGTGTATTATTTGTCTTGTTTGCAGTTAGATGGGAAGGGAAATTCTTTTGCACATTTTCTCTTGAACACTGAACTGCGATGCAAACTTGACAAGTGGATGCCTTTTGGGACAGGCAGACTTGGGAACATTTTCCTGGGCCTGGGCCTTTGCTACCAGCAATCAGGTACTGTCCCCGTGGAGGGACAGGCCTGTCCAGGGAGCCTGCAGGATTTTTATCTCCTGCTCAGCCAGCACAACCCAGACTTGGCTTTGCTGACTCCACCTGCCCAGAAGAGCTACTTGGGAAGCCGGGCATGGTGGCGCACGCTTGTAATCCCAGTACTTGGGAGGCAGAGACCGGAGGATCCGGGTTCGCAGCCAGCCTCAGCTACTTAGTGAGGCCCTCCGCAACTGCGTGAGACCCAGTTTCAAAATAAAGTATAAAAAATAGGGCCGGGGGTGTAGCTCGGAGGTAGAACGCCCCTGGGTTCAATCCCCGGTACTGCAAAAAAAAAAAAAAAAAATGAAGAGCTACTTGGGCCAGGAGTTCCAGGGACAACAGTGTATTAGCTTAGGCCCTAGCTAGCTAGAATTCCTTTCAATCTTGCAGGAATATTTTTCCTTTTACCACATGGCTTGGGGAGCGGGAAGATGAAACATTAACCAATTTGGCCTTTTTTTTTTTTCATTTCCCACTTGCCAGATGCTGACTGGGTATTCTGGGTTTTGTTTTGTTGTTTTTGGTTTCATGTGATCACAGAGGCTTAGAAGTGAACTGACTTTTTGTTTATGAAAAAGCAACAATGCAAGGAAAAGAAAATAATAATAAAAAAAAACTTGGACTATTTATCAGGGCACAAAAGAGTTATGTGCTGGTCAAAGTATTAGGAGGAAAATAAAAGCACACAGAAAATCCTAAAAAAACAAACAAACACAAACACAACAACAACAACAAACCCTTGATGCCCAAGTGGGAACTTCTTTTTTTTTTTTTTTGCGGTACTGGGGATTGAACCCAGGGGCGTTCTACCTCCGAGCTACACACCCCAGCCCTATTTTTTATCTTTTAATTTGAAACCGGGTCTCACGAAGTTGCAGAGGGCCTCACTAATTAACTGAGGCTGGCCGCGAACCCGGATCCTCCGGTCTCAGCCTCCCAAAGTACTGGGATTACAAGCGTGCGCCACCATACCCAGCTAAGTGGGAACTTCTTAAAAGACTTCTGCTCTAACCCTAATGTTCCCAAGCGCTCGCTGCCCGGGGCCTCGCTACCACTTCTCAGCTGAAGCTGCTGTGTGGCCAACATAGACAGCACTGTGAGGTTTCCAGAAGGAGCGGGCAGGGCAGGTGGCTTCTACCTTTCACAGCTACTAAGCCCCAACCACACCTTGCCAAACCCTCACATCTAATGTTTCCAAGGAGGCCCTTGAAGGCAGCAGTCACACTCCACCCTCCCGCACTGCCCAGGCCCCAAGGAGGGACCGAGAGGTAAGTGGAACTCTGGGACGGAATCTCACCCGCACACTCAGCAATATCAGGGTCACCACATTTTTCTTTTCTTTTGTTGGTGGCACTGGGGATTGAATCCGGAGAGAGGGGGGTTCTACCACTGAACTACATCCCCAGCACTTTTTATTTGTGTGTGTGTGTGTGTGTGTGTGTTACTGGGGATGGAACCCAGGGGCATTCTACCTCCGAGCCCCACCCCCACCCCTATTTTTTATTCTTTATTTTGGAACAGGGTTTCACTAAGTTGCGGAGGGCCTCACTACGTACCTGAAGCTGGCCGCAAACCTGCGATCCTCCTGTCTCAGCCTCCCAAGTACTGGGATTACAAGCGTGCGCCACCACGCTTGGCTAGCATTTTTTATTTTTTATTTTGAGACAGGGTCTCACTAAATTGGCCAGGCTGGCCTCGAATCTGTGATCTCCGATCTCAGCCTCCCAAGCACTGGGATTCCAGGCATGTGCCGCTGTGCCCGGCCAGAGCACTACCTGACCGTGCTGCCACAGGATGGAAGACACCATGCAATATGGAAACAGGTGTGGCTGTGTTCCAGAAAAACTTTACTTTTGGACACTGAAATTTCAATTCCACATGATTTTCACGTGTCAGGAAATAGTCTTCTTTTGATTTCTTTTTTAGCCATTTAAAATTTTTAAAAAATATTCTTAGCTCATGAGCCATATAAATACAGGTGGTAGCTGAACTCTGTGTCTACCACCAAGTGTCACTTGCTCTCCCTGGGCCTCGGTTGTCCCATTTGTAAAATAATGGGGACCCCTGTTGGTTTCCAAATGGACACTCTGCAGGGCTTGGCAGTGTCTTGGCTTTTGCTGCTTTATCACAGGCTCCAACAGTTCGTCAGCACAATCATCTGGACATTCAAACTGAGGTGCGACATTTACTAGGAATTTTGACAGGTTTGGTTTTTTTTTTTTTTTGGTAGTACTGGGGATCAAACTTAGAGGCATTCTACCTCTGAGCCACACCCCCAGCCCTATTTTATTTCTTTATTTTGAAACAGGGTCTCACTAAGTTGCTGAGGCTGGCTAGCTTCAACCCTGTAATCCTCCTGTCTTGGCCTCCCAAGTACTGAGATTACAGGCATGCGCTACCATACCGGACTAAGGATTCTCTCTCTCTCTAATGGAAGTAGGGGTCTAAGTGACTAGCACGCTGACTTAGGAAACGTGAAGCAAGACTATGAGGGAAGGCTGGGGAACTGCGGGTATGCCTGGGGCTGCTCTGGGTTCAGGCCTCGGCTGGCAACCCCTCCCCCTCACTCAACCAGATCCGCATCATCCCACCAGATGAACACTGCAGCTCCCCTAAGAATTAAAGAAGGTGCCCACCATCCACAGGATGATCACGCTTCTAGAATAATAAACAGAACAAACAACAGGGAAGCCACTGCGTTCACCCAGGCTCACACCCTCCATGCTGGGGTCACACGTATGAGGGGACCTGGTGGGCACTCCTGAGCTCACAGGCTGGGGGCTGGGAGGAAAGTGGGGGTGGGTCCCCAAGAGTCTATGATACCACTCAAAAGTGACCTTCCAGATGGTGCTGACCACACTGAGAAGATACCTTCACCAAAAACAAAACAAACCTGCCCTTGTGGTCACTTGGGAAAGTTTCAGGATCCACGCAACGCCATCTGCCTTTAAAAGCCTGTGTCCAGTCGGGCATGGTGGCAAAAGCTTGTAATCCTAGTACTTAGGAGGCTGAGATAGGAGGATCGCTGGTTCAAGGATAGACGCAACAACTTAATGAGACCCTGTTTCAAATTAAAAAATAAAAAGGTCTGGAGGTGTAGCTCGGTGGTACAATGCCTCTGGGTTAAATCCCATGACAAAAAAAAAAAAAAAAGAAGCCTGTGTCCCGCAGAAACTGCCTGGGTCCCAAAGTCATTCTCCTGATATTGTTAATGCCAAACTACCTCGCCCCACTACAGGCCCCAGCACTTCTCTGGCTCATGCCCTGTGCTCTGAGTCCCACTGGACAGACAGCCCAGAGGGCCAGGGAATAGCAATACCTACTTTTAAAACTATACGCATCTACCCCAGAATGTGAGCTGATCATTTAGCCCCAGGCTTGGGGGTTGTTTGTTTGTGGTACTAGAAATTGAACCCAGAGGCATTCTACCTCCAAGCTACACCCCCAGCCCTTTTATTTTTTGTTTGGAAACAGGGCCTCCTGCATGTTGCTGAGGCTGTCCTCCAACCTGCGATCCTCCTGTCTCAGTCTCCCAAGTACTGGGATCACAAGCATGAACCACCACGCCTGGCTAGCCCCAAGGCTTTATAGAAAACGTCCTGCCTCTGGCCTGGCATGGTGGTATACAACTGTAATCCCAGTAGTTGGGAGGCTGAGCCAGGAGAATAGCAGGTTCAAGGCCAGTCCACGATAATTTAACTAGACCCTGTCTCAAAATAAAAAAGAAAAAGGGTTGGGGGTGCAGCTCAGTGATAGAACACCCCAGCTTCAATTCCCAGTAACAGAGAGAGAGAGAGAGAGAGAGAGAGAGAGAGAGAGAGAGAGAGAGAACCACCCGAGAGGCTGGGGGAGGAAAAGTAAGGAAAAGAAACCCAGAAATTCCAACCCACCTCCAATGAGATGCTGAAGTCGAAACCCATCCATCTCCCACAGGCCCATGTTTAAAGGTCACAGAAAGGTTAATGATGAGCCCTGGAATTTCAAGATGTAAATAGCCGGCTGCAGAAGCTGGGTCTGCTCTGGCCGGACTGTGGGAGTGTTTGTAAAACTTCACCCCGTCTCAAGACAGCCAGCCCGGCCTTCACCCCTCCCCTGAGCACTGGAGGACACACTTACCCAGTGGCTTGTACTCGTCGCCAGGAGACAGTCGAGAGTAGGGGGGCGGTGGTGATTCTGGAAGACAGGAGACAGCATGTCACGGCTGGGGTAGGGGAGTTCACACCTGGAGCTCTACATGCTTTTAATTATTAGTTTCCTCAAATAATAACCTCAGCCCTCAGGAAGCCCTCCATTTCTCTCACCACCTCTGCTGCCCAAATCCATGGCAACAGTTCAGGCCTGGGGTGCAAAAAGACCTGGGCTCGAGCCCCCTCTATCTATCGCCTATGGCTACATGAGCTCAGGCAAGTTGCCTCACTTCTCAGAGTCTCTGTCCTCGGCCATTAAAGGGATAACAATCATAGAGACCTCTCAGTTCTGCCAGGAGGGCAAAAGAAGATAATGTATATAAAATGCTTAGCACAGCTCTTGACACTGTAGAAAAACACCTCTATAAACAGTACCTATTATTATTATTATTATCATAACAAGAGGAACATGGGCGCA
Source organism: Glis glis (assembly GCA_004027185.1). Classification (NCBI taxonomy): domain Eukaryota; kingdom Metazoa; phylum Chordata; class Mammalia; order Rodentia; family Gliridae; genus Glis; species Glis glis. The sequence goes on from PVJS01022445.1 coordinate 27,324, forward strand.
GGGGAAATCAGCTAGGGTTGCCAGATAAAAATACAGGACGCTCAGTTACATTTGAATTTGGGGTAAATACAGCACAGTATTTTAGTATAAGTATACCCCTTGCAATACTTGGGATATACTTATACTAAAATATTATGTTATGTGAAACTCAAATTTAACTGGGCATCCTCATTCTATTTGCTACATTTGACAAGCCTAGCCTCAGCTAAGGGTGAGCAGAGGCCCAGACATGGAAACTTGTTTGCAAACAAACGACATGGCGGGGGGGGGGGGGGGCAGGAAACCAAACCCAGCTCAGGTTCCTCCGCAGGAGGCCTAAACCAGTCACCTCCAGCTTGCAGCCTCAGTTTCCCCCTTTGGAAAGGAAGCACAAGGGTGGGGGGACCCAGCCTCCAAGCTCAGACCCTCTGATTCCTTATGGTGTATGGTGTTTTCCTTTCATTTGCCTAAAATACTTCTTCTTAAAAACATATACTTTGTCTTCAGAAGAATTTCTTAGCTTCTTGCTTTACGGGAAGTAACAATTTGCTAAACTAAGTAACAATTTGCATGAATGAAATGACCCTTCATTTTCCATAAATGAAACTCAACACCATCAAATCGCAAACTAAGGCAAACTCTATGGTAATAAAGTGGTAATAACTATTATTAGGCGGGTATCAGGAATGACACAGGGGTAATAAGTGTTTTCGCAATTATAATGGGCACAATTAGTTGTAGGAGCGTTCTCACCCTAGCCTTGCCGGCCAGGAGCGACTTCAACCGAGTGGCAGCTCTGAGGTCTAGAAACAGGGATCCTTGCGGACAGGAGTTAGGAAGAAGGAAAAGAGAATCTCGGAGCGGAGGAGCCGCTGGAAGAGACAGGAGCATTTACTCCACACCTACCCCAGGTCTCCCTCCATGCTAGACACCACCATGTACTGTGTTATTCTTGTAGATTTCAGGCACAGAATGGTTAATCATGCTCACCAGACAGACACCTATTTTTATTTAATCATTTCTCAAAAATAAAAATAAACAGTCAGGTGTGGTGGCGCACCCATAATCCCAGTACTTGGAAGGCTGAGACAGGAGGATCACAGGTTCGAGGATGGCCTCAGCAAGTAGTGAGACTTTTATCAACCTAGTGAGACCCTGTTTCAAAATAAAACTAAAATAGGGCTGGGGGTGTAGCTCAGAGATAGAATGGCCCTAGGTTCAATCCCCAGTACCAATAAATAAATAAATTAATTAATTAATTAATTAAGCCTGGTGTGGTGGCGCATGCTTGTAATCCCAGTACTTGGGAGGCTGAGACCGGAAGATTGGGGTTCACAGCCAGCCTCAGCTACTTAGGCCCTCTGCAACTTAGTGAGACCCTGTTTCAAAATAAAGAATAAAAAATAGGACTGGGGGTGTAGCCTGGAAGTAGAATGCCCCTGGGTTCAATCCCTGATACCGCCAAAAAAATTAATTAATTAATTAATTAATTAATGGTATTATTACTTCTCCTTTTTTGTTGTTACTGGGAATTGAACCCAGGGCCATTCTACCCTGGAGCTACACCCTCAGTCCTTTTTATTTGTTTTGAGACAGTCTCACTAAGTTGCTGAGGGTCTCACTTAATTCTGAGGCTGTCCTCAAACCTGCAATCCTCCTGTCTCAGTCTCCCAAGTACTAGGATTACAGGCATGTGCCACCATGCCCGGCTATTATTACTATTTTTATTTTATTTTGGCAGTGCTGGGGATTGAACCCAGGACCTTGCTCATACTAGGCAAGCACTTTACCACTAAGCAACAGCCCAGCCCCATAAGATGGCATTACTATCCCCATTTCACAGATGATGAAACCGACTTGCCCATGCCCCCTCAGCTAATCATGGTGGAGCTGGGATCTGTGCCCCGGCCAGGCCCTGCCGCACTGCTCCATGACCAGGGAATGAGGAGTCCCGTCTTACAGCCCTGGTCCTGCTGGCGCCAGCACACACCTGCACAGAAAGTGCTCACAATGTGTGTGGGCAAAGACATCCACGATGGGGATAAAGGTAAACCAGGCACATCTGCGGACAATGGTATAGAGAGGACCTCGGGGCCAACGGGGACACCCACAGGAGACCTCAAGTGAGTCCAAGGCTGCTCGCCTTTAGTAGGAGCCACCCACTGTACTGGTCCTCAGGCCCAGAGGCCAGACCTGGGTGAGGACCAGCCCTCAGGAAAGAGCGTGCGTGGGGAGGGTGGAGTTCTCGGGGAAAGGGTCTGGGCCCCCGCGCCTACTGCAGAGGTGAGGCGAGGCCTGACAGGTGGCAGTGCCTCCCTCTGGAACTGGCTGTGGAGTGAGCGCCAGAGCCAGGTCTCTAACCTCCAGCCTCGCTACCCCACAGATGCATGAGAAAGCCTGCAGATCCTGGATCGGGGTTACTTTTGCAAAAATCTGATTGGCTGAGGCCCAGCAACACATGGCATGGAGCCCTGGGCATCTGCCCCCTACCCCATCTGTCCCCAGAGGTGACACTTGGCAGTGATGGGGGAGGGCAGCCGTAGTCAAAGCCACCGTTACTGATCCCAGCATCTCTCGCAGGAACCATTTACCTGAGACTCAAAAGGCGAAGGGCAGAAAGGGCTCATGACGTCTCTCTTACAGAAGCCACCTGGGCCTTGGGCTGTGACACTCATGCCCCACGGCCACACCCGAGTTAGAGGTTTCTAATGTCGTCAGTAGACAGAAGGAAAACCTATGAGCCTGAAATTCAGACACGCTGGCTGGCAAAGGCAGCGCCAGGCCTTCAGGAGGGACTCACCCGGGCCACTTGCTCCAGCACAATGGTGTCACAGGACTGTTTACCAACTGTAGTGGAGGCTGGGATTTAGAATGTCAGAGATGAAAGGGGCCCTGGGGTTCACTAAAACTAACCTTTCATCGATAGGGCACCTGATGTCCAGCCAGGTAAAAGACCTACCGAAAGCCACGCGTGGGCCGGGCGTGGTGGCGCACGCTTGTAATCCCAGTACTTTGGGAGGCGGAGACCGGAGGATCCGGGTTCGCGGCCAGCCTCAGCTGTCTCTATCTCTCTCTTTCCCTGTCTCTCTCTCTCTCTCTACTTAGTGAGGCCCTCCGCAACTTCGTGAGACCCGGTTTCAAAATAAAGTATAAAAAATAGGGCTGGGGGTGTAGCGCAGAGGTAGAACGCCCCTGGGTTTAATCCCCGGTAC
>PVJS01022446.1:0-30513 GCA_004027185.1 Glis glis
TTTTTTTTTTTTTTTTTTTTTTTTGGTGGTGCCGGGGATTGAACCCAGGGGCCATTCTACCTCCGCGCCATACCCCCGGCCCTATTTTTTATACTTTATTTTGAAACCGGGTCTCGCGAAGTTGCAGAGGGCCTCACTAAGTAGAGAAAGAGAGAGAGAGAGAGACAGGGAGAGAGAGAGAGAGAGCTGAGGCTGGCCGCGAACCCGGATCCTCGGGTCTCTGCCTCCCAAAGTACTGGGATTCCAAGCGTGTGCCACCACGCCCGGCTCTAAGCTGGCTTTTAAAAGGCTGCACTCTTTCTGTTGTAAACTCATGCTGGAAGAGCTGAAATTATGCTTTTCACGACAGGAAGTAATTTTACATAAGATCCAACACTCTCAAGTCTCTTAAGCTCAACACACATCATTCACCAACACTATTTTGTTATCTTCTTATTCCTAAGATTCCTCCTAAGACCATTAGTCTCTGGGTTCTGAGTGGGCATACAGAAGGACCACCTCCCAGGACCTACTGTGGATGCCTGAAACCAGAGTACTAAACTCTGTAGTACGATGTTGCATGCTTACTATAGATTTAGCAACCTCAGCATATGATATTTTTTCTTTTCTTATTGAGAATTCGTAGCTTTGCACTTAAAGGAAGCATATCCACATTGCTAACATCTCTCCTCTCACACTTCAGGGCCATGATTCAGTAAGGCTTAAACATAAGCACTGCAATATCCCGGCTACTGAATGACTGATGGTTGCGTAGTGTGCACAGCGAGGCCCTGGTGGACAAATTCATGTCCTGGGCAGGAGGGCGCGAGGATTCATCACACTCCTCAGAATAATGCACAATTTAACCCATGCATTGTTTATTCCTAGAATTTTCCACTTGATATTTTCCGATCCTGGTTGATTTGGGGTAACTAAAACCGTGGAAAGAGAAACTGAGAGTGAAGGAGGACTGTTGTATTGTAGCACTAGGAGAATTTCCAGTAGTTTTTCTGGTCTATCAAAGCAAAAAAATGAGAACTGCAGGTGGAGGCAGGGCATGAGCTGACAGGTCCTGCACCACAGCGGTCCCTCAGGAAGGGTGGCTTGCTGCTGAATTAGCTCTGAGATGCTTGGCTGTGCTCTCCTTGAGCCCAGCCACCGCCACCCTTCCGCTCTTCCCCCGGGCTCACCACCCCTCTCGGCACCTGTGCATAGCACATTTGACGTTCTGCAGACGACAACCAAACTGAAGGCTCCTGCAGGTGCACAGCACCCCAGCCTGACGTGGTCCGATCCTGTCTGCAGGACACCCAGGGCTGCGCTTGAATACAGAGAGCCCCCAAACATGAGGAGGCTGAAGGGGAGGCTGCGCCTGCAAGGCCTGGGAAAGTGTTCTGGGCCACACGCCTGGCTCTCCTGTCACCTATGGCCACCCAGCTCTGGATCCTGTGGCTAGCCCTGATTGCCAGTGGGGCCTCCTGAGCTGCACTCTTCCTGCAGGAAGTGCTCCCTACAGGTAGGAGAGGCTGTGGATGAGGACCATGGTTGTGGGCGTGGCCACTGGATCCACACAGCCTTGATGTGTGGTCTTAAAACCCCACTGTCTTCGAGACTTATGGCTGGGGGAATCAACAGCTTTCTGACTGACATGTCTAATTAATCCTTAATTGTTGAACACCCTATAGCAATTGATTTGCATTCAGAAACAGGTCCAAGGTCAAGACGATCAAAAGTATTTGAAGGATGCCTGCTAAAGAAGTATTTGTGAAGAAAGAAAAATAAATCGGGATTATTGTGCCTGGGGAAAGTCAATAAGCAATCCAATCTCCTTTTTGTAGAAGCCAGCCAGTGGTCATGACTTCCAAAGAAGGCAGAGGAAGGTCCGACGGTACAATGGCAGAAAAGAATGAACTTCCTGACTAGAGGGCTGTGCATGCTCGGGTGACCCTGCTGGTCCCGCAGGTCACTGGGCTCCTGCCCATGACAGGAGCGCCAGCCTGACATGCAGGAGCCACCTCTGAATACATGCAGGTAAATTCATGACACTAGACCCATTCGGAGGCAGGACGCTACACAGAGTGCTTACTAAAGTCCAGAAAAAAACCAAGAAACTATGAGGAGAGTCCCTTCTCAGACACCCTGTGCCAAGAAATAGAAGCCAAAGAGAACTACAATTCTGGCTAGTGCTGGACTTCCAACTGCTTCCTCTTCTGGCACCTCAGTTTCCCTTTCTGTAGGGAAGAGTCCTTACTTATGCCTGGCCACAGGCCATGAGGCTCAATGCTGACTTAGGAACTAAGTCCTCCCAGCTCACCAGCGTGACCGTCTCCTACACTCACAGACAGCCTGCCCGAGAGACCTGCTGACAGGACCACGAAGCTGCTCTGCCGGACGATGGGCTGTCCACAGACTCGCGAGGCCACTTCTAACTGGAGGGACATTAGCCCCGGCTAACTGTCTCCACCCACAGGCACAGATTAGCCAAGGCCTGGCCACAAATAGGAATAGCTGCTAAGCCACCATTGCAGGTCTCTGCGTGGTGTTCTGAGAGCATTCTCTGTGAAATCAGACACAGCGCATTGAGCATGGAGAAGAGCGGGGAAGGAGAGGCAGGGACATCCAGAGGCAAGAACAGAAAGTCTAGAAACCAGCCCAACACCAGGAGTGACCAGAGAGACGAGCAGTCAACACAGGGGAGTGGAAACAGAGGCACGTACGTTTGGGTCTCAGCTCTGGGGCCTCCGAACCAGTGCCTTCCCCGGGAAAGCTGAGAGGCTCCACCACGTCGGTGTCGGGCGGAGGGTAGGGCGGGGGCGGGGGCAGCACTAGCTGGGGTGGGCCCCGAGCAGTACCCCTGGGGGGCTTTTGTGGCACCTGCCGTCCACCACCTACATGGAATCAACAGGAGCAACATGAGAAGGTTAGGCCCCAAGACTCCCTGTCTCCCGGTGGAGGGCACACGGGCCATTACCCAACAAGGCACCAATTCCAGCCACACATACATCAAATCCAGCCACACCCAGCACCAAATCCAGCCACACCTGACACCAAATCCAGCCACACCCAGCACCAATCTAACCATACCCAGCACCACCTGCAGCCACTCCCAGCACAGTCCAGCCACACCCAGCACCACCTGCAGCCTCACCTGGCACCACACCACCGACACTCAGGCTTTAACATTTGCAGTGTTTTATTGTCGGTCCAGTTTGGAAATATCTGCCTGGTTGCAATTTGTTTCTGGCAGCACAACTACATACTTGCTGGGTCTGAGAATGCTTCTTAGGAGCCCCCTGAGCAGAACTGGCCAGCTAAGATGAGCTCCTGCTCTTCCCGCTAGTCCTTCTCGGGCGCCCGGACCTGGGTTTTAGCGCGCGTTGCTATTTTTCTCCCCTACTGACCCACTGCGGCTAGGCTCGCAGTCCGTCTACACTGTCAACTGGTGAGGAAAATGGTCTGAGTTTGTTTTGAAGGGGGTCCGGGGTGGCAGGCCGAGTGCAGGGCGATGGGTCCAGCTGCACTTAGCAGGAAGCAGAGCAGTCTCTCTGTGTCCCTCAAACCGGGGCTGCATTTCGAATTTTGGATGAAAATGGGCTTCTTATGCTAATGAAAGTTTTGAAAGTCAGCGACTTAATGTAAAAGATGACATGAATTAACAGTGCTGTAAGCACTGTTTACTATCATTTCTTTTAAAAACACTTAATTCCAGCCTTAGCATTCAGAGCCTTCTAATAATATTTTCATGCTTCATGCCCTTCATCAAGAAAGATATTAAGAGACACCATCTCTTCATCTAGAGCTATAATCATTTATTCCTTCTCTTAGACACAGTTCTCTAAATGTGGGCAAATATTAATTTCCCCATATAAATCATCATTTCCTCCCGGAAAGTGTAAGAGGCAGGCTGGGTCTGGGTGGCGCTGTTAGTGGTGCTCAGATGTGTCCTTCTATGAGGAGAAACCCAACAGCAAGACACAGAGAAGAGACTCTCTCCATTCTCAGGCTTATTAACTGCACCAATAAATCCAAGTCTACACCCAGATCCAGCGAGGTACAATATTGTTTTAGCACAAGTTCTAAAGTAAACTTTAAAAAAAAAATCTAGATGTCTGTACAGAAAAAGCCACTTGATGTATTTTGTGGATAGAGCTACTTTTTCTATTTCAACCCAGAGCCTAGACTGTGGTCATGCTCTGTGTGATGTGCTTTCGATCCATGGGGTCCCCTCTGGTGGGACAGGAGTCCACCATTCCTGCTCTTGAAAATATTCAAAATGACTGGCAGCAGGAATGCAGATCCTGACCTCAGTCCTCACAAATACTGGTTCATGGACCGGACAGGCAGGCTTGTAGCCAAGTATGGCAGCTTGCACATCCTCCTGGTAATGTCTCTCAGCGAGGGAACTGTTGATACAATTTTCAGTTCCAGGATACCCACTTGGCATCTGTAGGCACCGGCTGACCCATGTGCCAGGCGGATTCTCCCAGTCCGTGGCGCAGGAGGACTCAGCCCCTCTGGACTGTCGCGGGATCCTGCCCTGGCTGGAATGAGCGGGCTGGCCTGGAATTCCGTATCACTCAACCACATCCACACGGTCTTTTATTAAAGTGGATGCTTCTGAGAATTTCAACCAGAAGCCCTCTAACTCTGAAGAGTTTTGTCCCTTTCCAAAAGAGAGGGGAGAAAGCTTGGAAGGAAGAAGGGAATTTCATTATGAAATAGGACAAGACTTGGTTTAATGATCCACTGATATTTTCTTTAAATCTGATAGCATTTTCCTCTGGGAAAGAGGACAAACTGACATGAAATACAGGTTCTTGCTCCTTAGGATAATTGATTCCCAGGCTGTGAAATGCTAATGCATTAAAAGCCAGGTATTGACTGAAGGGGAAACGCTGACCAAGAGCGGCACAGCCCTTCTTAAAGTTCCAGACCTTGACCATGAATGCTTGTCCTTGGGGGCATCTCCCCTTCTGGGGACACAGACACTGGGTCAGGGTTCAATGCAGGGCTGCTGGCTGATGAAGGGGCTCCATGAGTCACTGTCCGCTGGCCCCAGGAAGGGGCTCTGATGCACTGTTCATCCCGGGGGCTCAGGCTTGGGAGGGTGGACTCCTGCACTGCCTTGTTTCTACCTCTCCTTTTAAAAGCTGTTTCTGTGTTGATAAAAAAGCAAATACTGAATGGCTTTACAGAACGGACCATCCTGTGCCCACAGGCCTGGGCACCTCTACACTCAACATCTCTCCACCTCACCTGAACCACAGAGGGTGGGATGCCATGGCCTCCTAGACCACTTTCTGCCTACAGGTCTTAGGACTCCATCCTATTTCCTTTGGGTTCCCTTATTCTCAAAGCAATACCAGGGTCTTTTCTAGATATAAATGGAAATCAATTTCAAAGAAGATGGTCAAACACCCACTGGACCCATGTCAACTCATTTACAGGCTGAGTAGCCCTAATATGAATGCTCAGTACCAGATGGGTTTGGGTTTCAGAGGTTTTTTCCAATTTGGGAACATGTGCATCTACATAAGGAAATATTTTGGGGCCAGACCCAAGTCTAAATACGAAATTCATCTATGTTTCATACACACCTTGTATGCAGTGCTTGCAGGAATTTTTTGCAATATTTTTAATAATTTTGTGCATGAAACAAAGATTCAGAGTGTGGCACTTTCCACTTGTGTCTTCGTGTTGGCGTTCCAAAACTTTCAGATTTTGGAATTACTGACTAGGGATACACACTCTGTGTAAACCTACCATGTGGGGCCTAAGATGTCTTTCCAAAGGCAGATGTCTTTCCAAACAGGCTCCCGGGATGTCGCTTTAAGAACTCATCCTTCTCCCACCAGTGAGAGACCCAGCACACAGCACACTCATCCACACTCCTCCACGCCTCACCTTCACAGAGCTGCGTCGACCACACTCCATCCTTCCCGCCATCCCCACCTCCTGAATGCTCACACGGTGCCTATCAAATAGAGCTAGTCGGGTATTAAGAGAACTCATGCTATTCATTTCCAGCCTTTCTTTCTTGCGCATAACGTTTCCTGGGTTAAGCTATTAGGGGTGAGTTCACGGAGAGCTAGAGGCAGGGCTAGCAACCCAGGCCAGCAGGCAGCCAAGGCATGCAGACAGCAGGCCCAGACCCACTCACCCACTGCGCTCTTCCTGTTCTCCTCCTGGTCCTCCCTGCGGTTGGGAACCAGGGGGCTCGGCGGTGGGGGCTGTGGTGGAGGCGGAGCTGGTGCCCGTCGCTTCTTCTTCTGCAGATCAACCTGTGAGCCCAGAGATATCTGGGAAGCACAAAGAGGGAAGACGGTCAGGGTGAGGGGACTCCATAAGGGTCAGTGATGTGCTCGTGGGTCACAGGACAACCGCTGTCATGAAGCAGAAAATAAGCAACTGGTTGGGTTTGAACCGAGCACTGTTCTGCGTAACATTATAAAACCTCTTACTCTTCTGCTTCATCCACACTGGATGAATTATCCCTTCATCTTACACACCCACACCGTAGGCGCTACTTGGTAGACACCGAGTAGCCATCTAGGTGTGAGATGGACTGGTGCAGTACCAAAGTGCTTGTGTTGAGAAATCCTTATTTTACTTAATAACGACTCCAAAGTACAAGAACAGTGATGCTGGAAATATTATTACAGTATATTATTATAATTGTTCTATTTTATTAGTAGCCATTAATCTCTTACCATGCCTAATTCATAAATTAAACTTTATTATAGGCATTATATGCAGTAAAAACATAATTTATATTATATTATGTGATATTATATTACATTATTATATTATGAGATATATATTATGAGAGAGAGAGGAACTGATACTATCTAGTGTTCCAGGAATCTCTTGGGCATCTTTAAAAGTATCCCTCATCCGGGTATGGTAGTGCATGCTTGTAATCCCAGTACTTGGGAGGTTGAGACCAGAGGATCAGGGTTCGAGGCCAGCCTCAGCTACTAAGGGAGGCCCTCCGCAACTTAGTGAGATTCTGTTTCAAAATAAAGATTAAAAAAAAATAGGGCTGGGGGTGTAGCTCGGAGGTAGAATGCCCCTGAGTTCAATCCCCAGTACGAAAAAAGAAAAAAAAAAAGTATCCCTCATTGATAAGAGGGGACTATTGTACATATGTAGTTATATCATAATTACGTAAAACAGAAATTTTGCTTAGGAGACATTTTCTCCAGCTCAGATGTCTGATGTAGATGATGATTAGATTTCCTTCCCAGAATACCATTTTTGTTTTCTCTAAACTTGACAAGTGATTTGTTTTCTTTTTTTTTTTTCGGTACCGGGGATTGAACACAGGGGCGTTCTACCTCTGCGCTATGCCCCGGCCCTATTTTTTATACTTTATTTTGAAACCAGGTCTCACGAAGTTGCGGAGGACCTCACTAAGGAGAGAGAGAGAGAGAGAGAGAGAGAGAGAGACAGGGAGAGAGAGAGCGAGAGAGCTGAGGCTGGCCGCGAACCAGGATCCTCTGGTCTCCGCCACCCAAAGTACTGGGATTACAAGCCTGCGCCACCACGCCCGGCTGTCAACTGATTTGTTTTCTAACTGAATTTCCTGGAAATTCACTTTTTTCTACTCAGTTCTGATCCCTTATTTCTGGGACAAGATGCACATGTATGTTTTTAAGATCTTGAAAAATCTAAAAAATGTTTTTATTCTTGTTACCAGGCAGCGATTTCTTCACTTCTTTCTGGAAAAAAAAAAATGACTTCAGAAGGAAACATGGGTAGGGGAACCATAGGAGATTTATTTATTTTTTTTAGTTTTTATTTATTTATTTTTGGTGCTGGGGATTGAACCCAGGGGCATTCTACCTCTGAGCTACAACCCCAGGCCTATTTTATTTTTTTATTTTGAAACAGGGTCTCACTAAGTTGCTGAGGCTGTTCTTAAATGGGCGATCCTCCTGTTTTAGCTCCCCAAGTACAGGGATTACAGGCATGCGCCACCATGCCGCTCTGTGGGAGGTTCATTTAGCAAAGCAGGTGAACAGTTTAGGGAGAAGAGGCGTGTGAAAAGAAAGGAGGGATTATGCTCCAGAGAGAAAGTGTCCGGAGCAGTTCATTTCCTGGAGTGGAAAGCAAACAGGCGTGGAGTCTTCCACGTGGTGAGTTTTATTCAGCCCGGAAACCTCCACTCTGTAGGAAATTCTGCAGGGTACCTAAGGGAAACCCACAGGCTCAGTGCTCTGCGCATGCCCCACAGTTGGAAAGCCCCTATGCCAGTTAGTTGCTTTTAGATTTAGGAAAGTAATGTTTGGCCAAGAAGGAGCCGGTTCATGGGCGGGGTTCTCCAGTGCCTGAGGTGGAGTGACTTTGTGACTTCCAATGGAGTGAGCCCTAATCCTTCCTCCTCCCCCTGGCTCTGCCGAGCTACCTAACATCCTAGTACACTGCAGAGTCAGCACAGATGCCTATGGAAACCTAAGATGGAAATAACTGTCTCAGAGCATGCTGAAAGCATTCAGCCTCACTCTTCCATCTCCTGAGCCCACCGTGCAGCCTGGCTCCAACGCCATGCCAGGCTCGGTCTTCCACGTGCCATCTGCGTCCTTCCCTGGGGTGTGGAGGGGCTCTCTGACTCCTGTGCACCTCTCTGCATTCGCTGCCTGGGAAAAGTCACGACCCCTGCAGGATGCCTGTCTGCAGAATGTTCTAGTGTTCTTCCTTTCAGTTTTTTTCTTCTCTGTTTTCTTTTTTCTCTTTGGGATTTCGATCAGTTCAACATTGATTTTTCTAAATCAATTGTCTGATTATTCTTAAATACTCTTGCCTATTTTGTTCACATTTCCCCCTTTTTCTTAGAAATTTCCTTTATTTCACTGTTCAACTCCTATGAAGTTCTAAATTTCTGTTACTATACTTTTAATTTCCAAGACACCCTTCTTTTGTTATGTGTTTTAAAAATAGTATCATAGTCTTTCCTGGATACAGTAGCTTCCCTTTTCCCTCTGACACTATTATTTATGTGTTTTTAGAAAAACATTTTTCTTTTCATTTTCTTTAATTTTGTGCATTATATTTTCCTGCAAGTTTGCCCCTCTTTCTCCTCCTCCTCCTCCTCCTCTTCCTCCTCTTCCTCCTCCTCCTCCTTCTTCTCTTTCTTCTTCCTCTTCTTCTTCCTCTCTCTCTGTCTCTGTCTCTTTCTGTCTTGGCCTCTCTTTATGCATTATATTTTCTTTAAGTTTCTGGTGATCCTTGGTGCTTGTTTATAATACATTGTTCCTGTAGATAGTCTGATTGCACACTAATGGGCTGCCCTCCAGGTGTCTGGGCAGAGCTGGTTAGCTGAGGGAAAGATTCTCAGATATTCATAGTTGCAGGATTCTCTCCTAAGTGCACCACCATCCACAAAGGGAATTCTCTAGTGTCCTGCCTGGAGGGTACACCTCCTCTTGCAGACTGGAGTCTGTTGAGAAGGTGGGTTTCCATGGTGCCTGTGTCCGTACAGACTCAGTTGTTTCTGATGTCCTGGACTCAGAGTCTCTTGGCTCTACCACTTCCAGGAGGGAACCTATAGGTCTTTCCGCCTCACATGCATATGTCTAACTAGTCTTTGTTATCAGCTCATTCTGCACTCCCAGGTGCAGACAGGAATCTGTGCCCCAATTTCTGAAGCCTTATGGGGGTTCTGAGCTCTTCTGATGGGCCCCTCTGACCCCAGCAGTCAGGGGTCAGCCGCTTCCAGTGTATAGAGTATTTACCACAATCAAAATGCACAGATGAATGGATTACAAAACTATGGGATATGTACACAATGGAATTTTATGCAGCCATCAAGAAGAATAAAATTACATCATTTGCAGGGAAGTGGATGGAATTAGAGAACATTATGCTTAGTGAGATTAGTCAGTCACAAAAAGTGAAAAGTCGGATGCTCTCCCTAATATGTGGAAGCTAGGGAGAATAGGGCGTAGGAGGGACTCCAGACAAAGATGGAGAAACCTCAGATGAGTAAAGAAGGCGACCTAACTGAGGGAGATGGGAGGGGGGAAGAGGGAAACACCCTAATGCACAGGATGTACATACACAAATATATCAAAGTCAACTACTATGCTGAGCACGAGAAGGAGGGAAGGGGGAGGGAATGGGGGTGGGAACTGAGGGAGGGCTAATTGACCGATGTGTGCATGTATACTTCTACCACCCTGAAACCCATCAAGATGTATGATGATTACAATGCACCAATAAATAAAAAAAAAGAGAGAAAAAATGCACCTGTGCTTCCAAAGTGTCTCCTGAAAACTGTTACTGCTTTGTTTCTTCTCTTTGTCACAGTGGACTAATAATTCATACTCAGTTTAGTAGGAATTCAAAAGGATAGACATCAACTAATTTCTTTCCCCATACTTTTCAGTTTTACTGAATTGTAATGGACGAGTCAACACTGTGTATATGTTTAAGGTGTGCAACTTGATTTGATACACCTGCTCACTGTGAAATAATCATGAGCAGACTAATTAGCAAATCTGGAATCGCACATAGTGAAGTTCTCATCCCCCCCCCTTTCTCTTTCTGGTGAGAATACTTAACATCTATCTTTTTTTTTGCGGTACTGGGGATTGAACCCAGGGGCATTCTACCTCCAAGCTACACCCCCAGCCCTATTTTTTATTCTTTATTTTGAAACAGGGTCTCACTAAGTTGTGGAGGGCCTCACTAAGTAGCTGAGGCTGGCCATGAACCCGGATCCTCCGGTCTCAGCCTCCCAAGTACTGGGATTACAAGCGTGCACCACCATGTTCGGCTAAGATCTACCTTCTAAGTAACCTTTCAAGTATTGTTTAAATGGCTGACTACTACTTCGTTGGCTAGATGAGCCATAATTAACACAACGCCTTTGTCTTTATTTGACTATTTGAGAGTGTTTAGTTTGGGTTTTTTACAAATTAAATTTCTTAGGATACTTTCATGATTTTCTTTCCCCACATGTTTTACTTTTTTCCTTCTTTTTCTTCTGTTGCCTCTGAGTTTCCAATCAATCCATTTATTGTAATTTCTCAAGTAAAGAACATCAAAATTTCAGAGTGAAGACTGACACCAGCATCTAAAATCTGGTGTCTATCACAATTTTAAAAAGTCCTTGACCTGGAGGAGGAATGACATCAGCAAGAGGGCAGTACAAGAGACCTTACTCTCCCATGGAAACAACGACTTCACAATCTACAGTCCAGAACTCCAGGAACCTGTTGGGAATCACAGCACCTCAGAGCAAGCTGAAGCCTACAGCAACCACCTCCGGATGGGCAAGAAAAGCCATTGCATTCAACCAGGACAGCCCTTCCCCCAGGCCAGTGCAGCTCAGCACTAGCACCTCAGGAAACAAAGCCCATTCAGAGCTCTCCCTTGCAGGAGAGGGAAGAAAGAGCCCCAGACAGCAGGGCAGCTTCTCACAGTCCCTGAGGGACCAACTCTGAGCTCTGTTGAGGAAGGGCCATCTTTTGGATTGATGGGCGGGGAGTGGAGGGCTGAGAAAATAAGAGATATACTTCTGGTTGCTGCAGAGCAGACCTCTGGCTTGCTACCGACAGAGGCTGGCACAGCTTGGCACAGTCAGGAGAGAGCACGAGTTTACAGATTATCCCCTGGGAGGGAATGAGAGTGGAAAGAACAAGCAGTGTCCCAGCTCGCCTCAGAGACTGCTTTCTGCCTCGCTTCACTGGGAACACAGACAGAACCAACATGCTGTGGATGCCTGGGGGTTGCAGAGAGCTAAAGAGTTCAGAGCCCAGCACAGTGTCACAGGCCTGTAATCCCACTATGGGGGACACGGAAGCAGGAGGATCACAAGATCCATTCTCAAAATAAGAAATAAAAATGGTTGGAGATGTAACTCAGAGATGGAATGCCACTGGGTTCAGTCCCCAGGATGGGAATGAATGAATGAGAATAAATAAATATCAGAGGCTGCTGGCAGTGCCAGAAAACCACAATGCCACATAGCAGACACAAGAGGGAGCAAGAAATTATAATCTCTTGAGAAAGGAATCCATAAATATTTCTTTTTTTTTAAATGGATGAGGGCAAACTTTATAGAAAATGAAATAAAAAAATGAGCAGAGTGATATATGTTCATGGTAAAGGATATAAAGAACATACAATTTGATCTTCAAGAGTTTTCATGGAACATCACAAGCCATCCAGTTAAGACATCCACATTCTCTAACAACTAAAGTTAACTGATCTGAGAAGTCTTATGAAAATATTTTGAAGCAGTGCTGTCCAAAAGAACAAAGAACTTCCTGTGATGAAAATGCTCCATATCTCTATACTGTCCAGTATGGAATCTACTAGCCTCTAGAATACTTGAAAAGGGCTAATGCAACTGAGAATATGTATTTTTCATGTAAGTTTTTTAAATAGTCACATGTGACCAGTGGCTACTGATTAAACAGTGTGCTTCTAATGTTTTGTCATGGGGAGACACGAGAATTCTGTGGGTTCTTGGCCTCCATGATGAAAAGAATTTTAACATGTGCCATCAGAGAAAAGGCAAAGGTTTAATTCAAGAAAGTTGGGGATATACGTTCAGGGGAGACGTGGGCCATCTCAAGAGGGAGAGTGAGTCTCTCTGTGTGCATCCATCCATCCAAGCAAATCAAGAGAGAGTTTGCTGCTTTCTCAGTTCTTTTATAGGGCCCCATGAGGGGGTAGGTGGGGTTGCACAGTGGAGGGCAGGACTTCCTCTTAATCTTCAGGTTTCCCTGGCAACCGATGGGTGGTGTCTGATCTGACCTTTGTCCTCCTCATGGATCCTTTGTTTACACTATGCACTCTGGAATCTCAGGTGGGGAGAGGGGCCATTGTGATTAAGGGTGTGGACTCATTAAGGCTTCTGCCTAAGACAGAACACACCTTATAGGGTGGAGTTAGAGATTAAAACTGTATTTTAGTTTTTAAACCAGATTTTAAAACTATATTTTTTTCTTACCATTGTCTCCTTTCTACCTAAAATTTTTATCTCTTCTATTCTACCTCATCAGTTTCACAGGTCAAAACCAGTGGTTTCTTTGGAGGACTTCTGTAATCACTGCTAAAGGATTAAGGGACAGGTGTCCAGAGGAAAGCTTTCAATAGATTTATCTGGCCTCTTAAATAAGATCTGAAATTCTCAAGTAGTTTTTGGAGGTAGGGGCTAGCATAATCTACTGTGAAGAATTCTTGGGGATAACTCAGTATGCCCTTCCAATCCCTGGCTAATGTGAGTGGGAGTAAAAGGCCTGGGGTTTTTGCCACTCAAGAAGATGCCATTACAGAATCTGAGGTTGGAGCCATCTGTGCATAGAAATCACCACTGTTGGGCTGGTGGGGAGCTGGGAGTGGGGGTGCTCACTTCCGGAGAGGGTTTCCAGACCAAGGGGAGGGCTTAGGGGTAGAGGAACCCGAGGGCTCTTTCTGGGCATCTGCAGGCTGCACAAGCCTTTTCTTTTGAGGGATTAAGATCTTGTTCTTGCTCTTAAATACTTTGCTGGGATCCAGCTTGTTCACAAAGAAGTCAGTCTCTTCCGTGAGCAGGTCTGTGTCGTAGCTGATGGGTTTATACATGCTGAACCATTGTTTGGCCTGTGGGCTAACGCCATAGCTGGGGAAGGCATACTGCCACTGGGGCAGGCCCAGGTGGGTGACGAGCAGGCGATAATAGGCCGTAAAGGTATCTGTGAGAAAATGCCAGTATACCGCTCTGTCTAGGAACAGATCTCAGTGTCGTGGGCTAATGCTGGCTTCTCACTTTTATAGACAAGGCAAATCTTCCCGCGTCCATGGCAGGAATCCAGCTCAAATATCACACTGCGAGCGTCACAGCGAGGCTTCTCTGGCTGGTCCTCGCTGGCTGCATATGTATCATCCTCCAGGTTGGCCACAGTTGGTGCACTAGGAAGTGAATACATGGAAGACTGATTGCACTGAGTTTTGAGATGCTGTTAATTGTCACGCTGCCCAACGGAATGATGTGCTCATCTAGCTTCACATGCCATGTCATGTGGAAGCCATTGGTCATCAGGTAGAAGTTCTTCATATCCTCAGGCATCATACAGTTGTTTTTTGTTCCCATGAAGAAATCATATGATGTTCAGCAAGAAAAGTCTTTTCTAGGATGATCACCTCTGTCACACCTGGGAAAGAGTCTAGGATGCTGGTGATGCCCCAGGGTCAGCTTCTCCAGGTGCAGCTTGCTGCAGCCCAGCACCAGGGGCAGCGTTTCCTCCATGGCTCCCATCGGACTCTATGGGCTGGTCCTAGCGGGGGCAGGACCCGCAGCAGTCGCAGAGTTCACTGCATGCTGGGAGCTGTAGTTCCTGGCGCCTGGGAGCGCAGCAGGGCAGAGATGGGGGGTCTGGGAACCGCAGTGCCTCCACCCAGGCCCTCTCACAGTGCCCCATGAATATTTCTAATTTGGAATCACACACACACAAGCACAGAGAAGGTACATCCCCAGAACAGGTTCGAGTGGTCCCCAGAATCTCTAGCTGGGCTGACAGATGTGATAGACCCTCTAAGAAGCTGATCTGTAAAGGCTGGTAGAGGTAGCTGTTTTTTCAAATATACAAATTACAGTAAAAAAAAATCTACATAAAGAAACAGGAAATCTTGGCCTAATTAAAGGAACAAAATAAATCTCCAGAAATCAGTCCCAAATGGAAATCTATGATCTGAAAAAGAATGAAAAATAATTGTCTTAAAGAAGTTCCATGCACTACAAGAGGACACACAGATAGCTAAGCAAAATAAGGAAAACCACCCATGAACAAAGTATAGTTTAATATACACATGCATATCATTTAATACCAACAGAAAGAAACCATAAAAAAGAGAACCAAACAGAAATTCTGGAGCTGAAGAATAAAACAGTGGAATTGAAAAGTTCACAAGAGGGGTTCACCTACGGATTTGATCAAACAGAAGAAAAAAATCAGCAAACTTGAAGACAAGTCACTTGAAAGTAATGAGTAAGAGGAATTTGATTTTTTTTAATTTAGAAAAATGAACATAGTCTAAGGGACTTATGGGAAAACACTAAGGGACCAATGTATGCATTACAAGAGTTCCAGAAGGAGAAGAAAGAGAAAAGCGGCATGAAGAAATAATGGCTGGCAACACCCTAAACTGGAGGAGGGAAACAGACATTCAAGAAGCTTAAAGGAGTATAACTGGAATAAACTCAGAGAGGGTCAGGTAATACACTTTATCACCCAATTGTCAAAAGTGAAAGAGAAACTTGAAAGCAGCAAGAGAAAACTGATTGATGCTGAATAAGCGCACACCATGAGATTATCAGCAGGTATCTCTGAAGGGGCTTTGCAGGCCAGAAATGGGTGGGATTATATGTTTAAATTGCTAAAAGAAAAGAAAATGTCAACCAAGAATACTCTATCTAGCAAAAAATGTCTTTAAAAACTGAAGATCCAAGAAATCATTGCCCAAACCAATGTCATGGAGTTTTCCTTGCAGGTTTATAGTTTCAGATCTTACATTTAAGTCTTTCATCCTTTATGAATTGAGTTTTGTATATGGTGTGAGATAAGGGTCCAATTTCATTCCTCTACATATGAATATCCAGTTTTCCCAATACAATTTGTGGACGAGACTTTTTTCCCCCATTGTGTGTTCCTGGTACTTTTGTTGAAAAAAACAATCGACTATAAATTTTTGAGCTTATTTCTGGGCTTTCTATCCTGTTCCATTGGTCAATATGTCTATATTTATGTCAGTATCATGTTATTTTGGTTATAATAGCTTTATCATAATATGTTTTGAAATCAGGGAGTGTGATGTCTTTAGCCTTTAGATTTGTTCTTTTTTTTTTTTTGTGGTACTGAAGATGGAACCCAATGGCATTCTACCTGTAGACTATACCCCAGCCCTATTTTTTTATTCTTTATTTTGAAACAGGGTCTCTCTAAGTTGTGGAGGGCCTCACTAAGTAGCCGAGGCTGGCCGCGAACCTGCGATCCTCCTGTCTCAGCCTCCCAAGTACTGGAATTACAAGCGTGTGCCACCACGCCCGGCTAGATTTGTTCTTTTTTCTCAAGATTGCTTTATTTATTCAGGGTCTTTTCTGGTTCATATAAATTTTAGGATTCTTTCTATTTCTGTGAAAACTGACAGTAAAAATTTGATATGGATTGCAGTGCATCTGTAGATTGCTTTTGGTAGTATTCATCCAATCCTTGAACATAAATATCTCTCAGTTTATTTGTATC
Organism: Glis glis; assembly: GCA_004027185.1. Lineage (NCBI taxonomy): Eukaryota > Metazoa > Chordata > Mammalia > Rodentia > Gliridae > Glis > Glis glis. Next base: position 16,212 of record PVJS01022446.1, read on the forward strand.
TTCTTCAATTTCTATCACTCCTGCTTTATAGTTTTCAGTGCACACATCTTCCCTCCCCTTGATTAAATTTACAAAATAAAAAAGAGACCAATGGGATTGCATCAAACTAAAGATCTTCTGCACTTCAAGGAAAACAATGACGAGTAAAGAGACAACCTATAGATTGGGGAAAATATTTCAAGCCATGGATTTGATAAGGGGATAACATACAAAAGATGGAACTCAATAGCAAAAAAACGAGTAGTCCAATTAAACAACAAAGGATCTAACAGACATTCTTAAAAGAATATATAAATGGTCAACAGATACATGAAAATCTATTCAACATCTCAACTCATGAAGGAAATAAAGATTGAAATGACAATGAGATATCACTTTCATACCTGTCAGAATTGTTATTATAAAAAGACAAGTGATAACAGGCATTGGGGAAGATGTAGAGAAAAGGGAACTATAGTACACAGTTGGAAGGAATTTTATTTAGTACAGCCATATAGGGAAAAAGTATCAAAAAACTAAAAATAGAATTATCACATGATCCAGCCTGTGTATACATCCAAAGGAATGGGAATTAGTTCACTGAAGAGATATTTGTACTCTCATATTCATTTCAGCAATACTCCCAATAGCTAACATATGGAGACAATCTACATGTCTGCTGACTGATGAATGGATAAAGAAATGATTGTTTATATACACAATGGAATATTATACAGCCTTAAAAAGAAAATTTTGTCATTATTGACAATATGGATATAGTTGGAGGATATCATGCTAAGTTTCTTTGCCTCCAGGTAAAGAAAGACAAATACTGTATGCCTTCATTTATATGTGAAATCTAAAAATGTTAATCTCATAAAACAGACTGTAGAAAGGTGGTTATCAAAAATTAGGGTGGCAGGTAAAAAGAGGGATGGAGACAGGGAAGCAGTTAATCAAAGTGTGCTAAGTATCAGTTAGATTGAAGGAAGAAGTTTTAGCTATTTTACTGCATGGTGATCACAGTTAATAACACTATAATGTATTATATACTCCCAAATTCCTGAAAGAATAGATTTTTAAATATTCTCTCTCCACACATGCAAAAATGGTAAGTTCGTGGGGTGATGGATAAGTCAATTGGCTTGACTATTTCTACCATGTATCAAACACTGCATAGTACATGTTTATTAATATTAAATAATTAAATAATGAAGAATAAATGAAGACCTGACCAGATAAACAAAAGCCGAGAGAGTTTACCGTCAGTAGACCTGTTTTGCAAGATTGGTAAAGGAGGCTGGGCGTGGTGGTACATGCCTATAATCCCAGTATCTGGGAGGCTAAGACAGGAGGATCACAGGTTTGAGGTCAGCCTCAGCACTTTAGCCAAACCCTGTTTCAAAATAAAAAATAAAAAGGGCTGGGGGTGTAGCTCGGAGATAGAAAGCACCTGGGCTCAATCCCCAACCCCCCCAAAAAAATTTGGTAAAGGGAGTCATTTAGGTTAAACAGAAAGAACACTAAATAGTACACAAAAATCTGAATATATATAGCTCTTTGGTAAGGGAACTCTACGGACAGATACAGAATCCTGAAATACTATGAAATACTATAATCATAGTATGGAAACCACTTTTATTTCTACTATAGAATTTAAATGACAAAAGCTTAAAAATAACTGCAAGTGCAAAGTGATGCTAATGGGTACAAAATATAAAATGATGTAATTTGTGACATCAATAACATAATAATGTGGGGAGAAATGCAAAGCAGTAGAGCTTTCATATGCTATTTAAGTTAAATTGGTATCAATTTAAAGCAGATTGTTATAACTAGGAGAGGCTGTATATAATCCCCATGGTAAACACAAAGAAAATGCAGAAGGAAAACGAGAAAGGAATCAAAGTGTGTCACTATAAAAAAAAATCAACTACAAGACATACAGAAAACAATTAGCAAAATAGCAACAGTGACTCCTCTCTACCAGTAATTACTTAAACAAAACTGGATTAAACTCCCCAATCAAAAGAGGAAGAGTGGACAAGTGGGGGAGGGGGAGGCAAGATCCAATTATCTGCTGTCTGCAAGACTCACTTTAGTTATAAGGACATAAGTAGGCTTAAACTGAAAGAATGGAAAAATAATAACCAAATAATAATAATAATAATAACCAAAAGAGAGTGGATATGGCCATAATTCATCCTATAAAATAGACTTTAAGTTAAAACCATCACAAGAGATAAGAAAGCACATTATATTATGATAAAAATTAACTAGGAAGATATAACAATTATAAATATATATGCATATACCAGCACAAATATACAAAGAAAACATGGACAAAATTTAAAGGAGAATTAGACAGGAACACAACAAAAACAGGGTTCACTTTCAAAAATGGATAGATCAACGAGAAAGATCAATAAGTAACAGAGGACTTGAACAGTGTGTTAGGCCAGTGTAACACACACACACACACACACACACACACACACATGATCACAGTCAATATAACAACAGCAGGATAAACATTCTTGTCAAATACATGTGCAACATTTTCCAGGACAGATCACATTTTAGGCCACCAAAAAACAAGGGCTTAACAAAAGTAAGACTGAAATCATCTCAATTTTTTTCTGACTTTAACAGTATTCTGGAAAAGTAAGAATATGTGGAAATTAATCAACATATTATTGAACCACCAATGATTCAAAGGAAAAAAAATCACCAGAGCAATTATAGAAAATATCTGAAAAACACAAAACAAAAATGAAAACATAACATGCCCAAACCTATGGAATGCAGCAAAGGCAATTCTTTTTAGTGGGGGGGCTACTGGGGCTTGAACCCAGAATTCAAGTGTGTGGGGCTTCTGGGGATTGAATCCAGAGTGGGTTCAATCTGACATGTGGGGCTACTGGGGATTGAACCCAGAGTCACTCTACCACTGAACAACATCCCCCAGCCCTTTTGCTTTTTACTTTGAGACAGGTTCTCACTAAGTTGTTAAAACTGGCTCAAACTTGTGATCCTCCTGTCTCATACTCCTGAGTAATTGGTAACGCAGGTGTGCACCACTACACCCAGCCAGCAAAAGCAATTCTAAGGGGGAAGTTGACAGCTCTAAATGCCTACACTGAAAAAGAGTAGTATCTTGTCAGCAGCCTAAATTTATACCTCAAAGAACTAAAAAAAAAAAAGAACAAAAAACCCCAAAGAAACAAAACAAAAACTAAATCCACATTTAGTAAAGAAAAAAAATCCACATTTAGTAAAAGAAAAAAAGAAAAAGAAATAATAAATATTAGAGCAGAAATAAATTAAACGGGAAATATAAAAATAGAAAAAACTATTAAAACGAATTTTTTTTTTTACTAAGACCAACAAAATTGGCAAATGATTAGGTACACAAAGAAAATATCAGAGCCTGGTTTGGTGGTGCATGCCTGTAATCCCAGTACTTGGGAGGCTGAGACAGGAAAATAGCAGGTTCAAGGCCAGCCTTAGCAACTTACTAAGGCCCTCCACAACTTAGTGAGACCCTGTTTTTAAAATAAAAGAATAAAATAGGGCTGGGGGTATAGATCAGAGATAGAATGCCCCTGGGTTCAACTCCCAGTACCACAAAAAGAAAAAAAATTAGAATTCATGCTACAGAAACAAAAAAGACCATAGGAGAATACTATGAACAATTACATACCACCCAATAGAATAATCTAGAAGAAATGGATAAATTTCTATAATCCTACATCCTCCTGAGTCATGAAGAAAGAATTAAAAAAAAATAACTTGAACAGATATATAACTAGTCGGGAAACTGAATCACTAATCAAAAACATCCCAACAAAGAAAAGCCCAAGACTAGATGGCTTCAGTAGGGAATTCTACCAAACATCTACAGGATTTCTTCTTTAATAACAGTCCTTCTCAAACTCTTCCAAAAAATTGAAGAGATTGAAGAGGAGGGAACACTCCCAATCTCATTTTGTGAGGCCTGAGGTATCCTGATCCCAAAATAAGACAAAGATACTACTGGAAAACTAAAGACCAGTATCTCTAACAATCATTGATACAAACCCCTCAAATACTAGCAAACAGAATTCAACAGCATAGTAAGCAGATTACCCACCACAATCAAGTTATTTCTTCCTGGAATGTAAGGATAGTCCAATATACAAAAATCGATCACTGTGCTAAACCATATTAACAAAACGACAAATACCACATGATCAGCTCAATCGATGCAGAAAAAGAACCTGACAGTAACTCAAAAGCCTGTCATGATGAGGGCACTCAACAAACTAGGAACAGAATGAAATGACCTCAACAGAGCTTATACATACGAATCCCAAAGCTAACGTGCTACTCAATGGTGAAAAGCTGTCTTACACATCACAGACCTGTTCCTGAGGTGTGGGGAAATGTGAAGAGTGACCCACTACCCTGACGTCAGTATAAAAGGACTGCATTTTCTGCCACGGGCAATCCAGTGTCCATTCAGTGTTTGGGCCTCTGCTTTGCTCTTCGGCTTCTAGGAAAGGCTGAAAGATCTCCCCCCAGATGCCGATGCCTAGGGTGAATCCAATGGCTCCTTCGGCGGTTTATATTGCATTTGCTAAAATCAATGCTGTCTTCACAGATGAGTGAGCACAGGTATGCTGGCAGGAAAAGCCATTTCTGTCATCACCATCTTTGGTAATTCCACAAAGAAGAACATGGGGTGTGCTTCATTAAAAGTTAAGAAACAAAAAGTTGTCCTTTAAGCCCTTTCCTCCTACCTGACTTGGAACCAAATTCCCAGAACACTAATGTGCTCCTGGCTTTTTTTTTTTTTTTTTTTTTAGTACTAGGGATTGAACCCAGGGGCATTCTACCTCCAAGCTACACCCTCAGCTCTATTTTATTTTATTTTTTTTTTATTTTGAAACAGGTTCTCACTGAGTTGCCAAGGGCCTAAGTTTCTGAGACTGGCCTTGAACCTGCAATCCTCCTGTCTCAGCCTCCCAAGTACTGGGATTACAGGCCTGTGCCACTATATCCAGCTTACTCCTAGCTTTGAATGAGGCTTTTTAATACTGAATCTCCAGTCTGATTTCCCTTCTTACTGTGTGCCATTTCAGCAAATATCTGTGAAGGGTTAATATTTCTGCCAAAGTTGTCTTAGTTAGAAATAAATGCACAATTCAAAATAAAGAGGAAAAGTCCTTTTTCTTTAAAAATTTCACATCAGTGCAAGTAAAAGGTTGCCAGTCACTGCCAGCCACACCTAGGACCCTGAGGAGTCACAGCCCAAGGAGGCCATGGAGGGAGGGGGCAGGACTCCCTCCCACATACCCATGCAGAAAGCAGAGATGATCAGGGGCTGGGGATTTAGAAGGCAGTGCCAGGATGCAAACTCAACAAGGGATCGCTTTAATAGACAGAAGTGGTGATATGCAAATTAAGCAGGGTATTTAACAGAATCCCTCACCTGTAGAATCCCCCAGCCCAAGAGAAGAGATTTCCTGCTAGGAGCCAACAAACACTTCCCACTGTTTCTTCTTTTCTGTCATACGTACTATGCCCACCATATCACTGAGACCACCTTTCTCTGAGCCACCTGGTGAGCCTGTCTCCATAGGAAAACCATGAGTCCTCCATGCCTACCCCTCCCAGTGCCTGGAGAAGGGTCCCTGGTTTTGTTCTCTTCCTTCTCTGGCCACGGTGGCCATCCCTTTCATGGAGGTTCTGGTGGCATCTCAATTCCCCAAAGAAACAGTGCTCCCGGCAGCAAGAGCTCAGTTTTGTATTTAAGGTTACGATGTCCGGCTTCCTTCTCTGTCTGAGATTCATCTGTTGCTGGAGGTTCATCTTCATGGCGTTGCAGTAGGACGTGGCATGAATACATTGCCCTTCATTCGTCTGACTGTGGGCAGGCGTTTGCCTGGTTTCTGGTTTGGGGCAATTAATTGCAAATGGTGCTGCCGTGCATGCTCACGCTGATGGTCTGGTGATCACGTTGGAGCTGCACATAGAGTAATGTCTTGTGGGATGTTTAATGGCTGCTGGCGAACCGTTTTCCAAAGTGGGTGCTGAGAATCCTTATTCTCCTTTCTTCAGTTTGCCTTCCCCCTCTCCAGATTCCAAACCTTCCTTCGGTGCTACCACCAAAGGTCTTTGGTATTCCATGTTCCCGCTTCGCAGATGATCTTGATAGACAGCAGAATTAGAGATGAGCAGGGAGGAAGAGGGACTGGAGGAGCTCTGAGGGAGACTTGGGCCAGCCCTCAGGAGAAGAGACACAGAGATTTCCCAGCCAGCTGGAAAAATTGCAGCAATGTCAGCAAGCTAAAACATTGGAGAGCTGAGCCTAATGCACACGCCCCACCTCCACGCTCACTGGAAAGTAAGCTCTGGCAATCACCACACCATCGGTTTCTTATATGATTCATGGTGCCACTTCAGACACCCCCCGCCCTGGCTTTCACTTAGGCACTCGGGGAAGGATTCCAACATGGTGGACTCAGTACAAGCACACTAATCTACACCACAAAGAAAGGACAGCTACTGCTCCAAATGCCTGTACAAAAGGAGGAGAGGGAGGTTTCCTGGTGGAATATAAAACGCATCACACAGAAGACTCCACACTGTATCCATCCAGAAATGGCCCGCTCCATGGCACCCTCCCTTCTAACATGACTCCGACTCCTCCTCCCTTGAAACTGTTTGTTCACTCCACTCAATAAATCTCTTATGGTTCTCCTATTCGTCTGGCTGAAATCTTTCTTTCAGGAAGAAAAAGAATCAAAGAATACTACCACCTGTTAACAATTTTACCCTATATGCCAGAAAAAGCACAGGTCTGCAGGCAGAAGCCAGCTCCCCAAACGCTGGGTCCCACTCTCAGGAAGAAAACCAGCTCCTCCAAGCTCACCTTCCTCGGGGTGCTGGAGCCAGCCCTGAAGAGTTCACATGAACTCCTGTGTGGATTTCCAGCTCCTCTTTATCAACAGAACCCTCACATCTCTCCCAGCATGGAAACATCACACACGTGTGCATGGGTGTGCACACACACACACACACACAGAAGTCTTCCCCGTCCCACCAAAGGTGCTGGAAGAACAAATTCCTCCTTCCACTTTCCAGTTCCTTTCTCCTGGCCTCGACCACCCTGCTTTCCCTGCCATCTGCCCTCCCCTCCACGTCCCAGGATGGCTGCCTGTGCAAACATTCCCCATTCTCCCCATGGTTGTATCCTAAGGCCTTGTCTCCACACAGCCAGCTCCCCATTCCTTGAGCTGCGTATGTTTCTGTAGATTCCCCTTGGGCTCCCTGATTCTTCATCAATGACCACTCCTGTATCCCCAGCTACTACTTATGAGCCTGTGATTCTCAAGTCGCCCACATGTGTGAGCCTCCCACGAGCTCCAGGCACACCTGTCTGCTGCCTTCTCCACTTGTGTGTCTCTTGCAGGTCCTTCTGTAGCCTGACCCAGACCAGAACCTGTAGCCATAGACTCTTCTCCCATATTCTGCAAATGATTCTTCAGGGCTGCTGCTGGCCCAGCCCTCTTGCTCACAAGTTTCTCATATTGCTCCTGAAGCCTTTTGGTTATTGGGTGAAAGTCTCAGAACCAGGTCCCCCTCCTAAGCATCTCCTGGCTGAGCTACATTCAATGCCTGTTACTTCAGTGTCTCCCCTCTCCTCTCTGAGCTGGTCTCCACAGTAATACCAGGTATGATCACTCCTTTGTTTATTTAAAATTTTACTAAATGCTGACTACATGCCAGCCAGACACCATTCTCCACCAAGGAAAAGACAGCAAGTTCTTCCTCTCCACTCAACTGACGTCTCAGTGAAGGGAGATGAGGTAGGCAACTGGGTAACTAGGTAGGGACACATTTAACTAAAAATAAAACATGGTAGAGGCATGTATCTGTGGGCCTGAGGATGGAGATATGATATGGGTGACATAGAAGGTCAAGGGAGGCTGCTCTTAGGGGCTGGATCATTCCTGGAATGACAAGGAGGGAACATCTCTGCAAGATATGCAGAGAATATGCAAAAGTGGGAGGGAGGGAGGGGCAAGAGGATGGGGACCGTGTTGATGAGGATTGAGTTGGTATTGATTGTGAGTGAGCCAGTATTGATTGCTAATAAGGGTAGTATTAATTGCTAATTAGAATAAGCGATACTTAGGCAAAACAATAAAATCCTTTTTCTCTGTCTCTAGGCTGTCATAAAAGCTACAACGCTGACCTTGCCAGCTAAAAGCTGGCTGTTAGCTGAGGCTGGTTGTCCTAGCAACTAAGATAAGATGCAGAACACTAAATACTAAAACCTGCACTTAGAAGGAAAGAGTTACACAGACCCTCACAAAAGTTTAGAACAAGTTAAAAGATGAAAAAGCAGGCTGCATTAACCCAGTATTGATTACTAATAATAATGCAAAAGTAGTTAAAGCCTTCTTACTTTAGAAAGCCACACTCCTGTGTTACAAAACAAGTTGGCAACTATAGGAGCTGTTAAGTAGACAAGTTACCATAAGAGATAAGGATGTTAAAACTTACACAAAGACACAAATATCAAGACTTTCTTTTTGAAGAGTTAGTAAAAATGAACAAAGAACAATGTGGGCCATGCATCCCCATCATCAGTGGTGTCACACCAGTCTGTCCTTGTGAGAATGAACATAAGGGGCCACCAAAAAAGCTAACACAGCAAAGATAATAAAGTGGACCAGCCCTACTTTTTGGTGGGAAAGAAAGACTATTGGCTAGCAGGATAGGAGGGACAAGTTAATAAATTCCTATATAAAGACTGAGGTTTCAAAGGCAAATAGTGTCTCACTTCTGAGACACTCCATTGTGCCTCTCTCTGACATGGTGCTTTCATTGCTCTGCCTCCTCCCACCCCACCTTCTGCTTGTAATAATAAAACCTTGCTTAAGCTTGCAGCAGTTCCAGCTTTTTTCCCCTAAACTACCTGAGAACAAGAACCCATGGCGAGATCATCCCAAACCATAACAATGTGGTCTGTTAAACACGATGAGAGGAAGAACTTGTGAGTCGGGTGGCATTACTGGCACTGGAAAGGAGCTTGGCTTTTACTTTCTGTCACTCCTGACTTATATTTACACATAGGATCAACCCCAATGGCATGCCTGTGCAGCATCCTGCTCCACTTGACTCTCACTCCCTGCTGGCCTCATATACCTGGGCCCCAGTGTGCACAGGGCAGCTCCCAGCTGCATTGTCCTGTTTCAGCTGCTTAGCAAACTCCTACACATCCTTCAATAAATACCCAGTTTCAATCTCGAATCTCACGAAAAGTACATGACTTCCTGTCCTGCACGCCAGGGCACCTGCATGCTCCATGGCTTCATGGTAACAGGTGTGTGTCTCTTTCTAGACTGGGGCCTCCTAACACTAGGAGGAGCTGCACTGTCTGTGTTGCTCAGCACCTAGCATAGGGCAAGCCAGGGCATAGGACGGTTCCCAGCAAGTGTCTGCAAATAGGAAATTAAATAAGTGCATTTTGGAGTGGTGAGGTTAGGCAGAAAGAGCCTGCCGACATAATGCGATGTATTCATATTACTCTCTTCACTTACTTCACAGGGATGTAAGTTAAAATGTGTCCCTGCAAACATTCTTCATGTTTCAATGTTATATTTGAGAAATGAAAGGTTAAGAATCAAAGGCATAAGGTCCCACCAGAAGATGTTAGAAAAAGTAGACTAAAATAAATACAAAGAAGGAGGAGAGGGGCAGAAATTAGTGAAACCAAAAGCAGAAAGGTAACAGAAAATCAACAAAACAAAAGCTGTTTCTCTGAAATGATCAGCCGCTGTGGAGACTGATCTAGGGAAAACAGAACAGAAGGAAGATATTCTCTAGGAAGACGTGAAGATTGGGTAATATCCTTAAAAATTAAAAAACTCCTTTTCTTGCTCTGGGACCACCATGAACAGGTCCGTTTGGATCAGCCTGTGTTTGCAGGGATTTTCGGTTGGGTGTCTGTTTCCATTTCCACCGATATCTCCCCATACACAACTGCATAGCTTAGAAACAACGCAGCCATTGCAAAAACATAAGGCAAAAGAACTAAAATACCAGGAGGGGATTACAAGGTACATTTTGTACACAGAGTAATTATCCTTGCTGTGCATACTGCCTTTAATTCCAATTTGCCTTTGATGGAAATTGGACTGCTTTCTTGAAAGTTCTGTGGATTTTTGTCCCTCTAAAGAAAAGTAGGAAGCAAGGACTACAGAGAATTTCTAAGGTATGGGCCATTTCAATTACATACTTTATTGTTAACATATAATTTTAAAGCTACTTACTAATATGGCATTATCTCCCAAGGCAACCCAGAAGTAAGCAAGCAGCTCCTGCATGGGAGCACCATCTCTGTCCTCAACGCCCCATGAGCGTGGGCTCACCGGAGCACCATCTCTCTCCTCAACGTCCCGTGAGCATGGGCTTTCGGCTGGGTCATCAAAGTTTCAACATCCATTTGTGCACCCACATCTTTCAGGGAGTTCTGCCCATTGCTTCCTTGAGCACCTGAGTTTGACAAAGGACGGAAGTCCTCTGCGTTTAGGTGCTGTGTGAGGACCTTTGTACCCCTAGGTGTCATCTGTTGAAAGCAGACCCATGCATCCAGGCAGCCCCTGCGGGGGAGCTGGTGCAGAAGAAGAGGGCCCTAGGCTCAGGGAGAAGCTACATGCATGAGGCACCCTCAGGGCTGTCCTGAACACGTTTCTCATTAGCCTGCATTGTTTTAAGCTTAATAACAGTGCAGGTACCAACATCTTCAGACATTCCATAGACAATTCCCCTCAAGACTTATGTTCCTTATGTATGCATCAACCCAAATGAAAATATAAAAAGTGCTATAAGCAAAAATGAATATATTGCTATTATAGTTTTTCCATGAGGTATGGGTGATGCGAGTCTCAGCCTTCATTTGGAGGTAATGAAGAGCCCTCAGCACAGCTAGAGGGCGGGAGACGCACTTGCTGTGCACAGTAACCTGGCTCAGGAGGCCTTGTTCCCACGCACCCAGGGACTAGACTTGCCCTGTGATTACAGCTCACTGGGGACATCGGTGCTTCGTTGCACATTTTGTTAATTTTTTTTTTTTTTGTGATACTGGGGATTGAACCCAGGGACATTCCCCCAGCCCTATTTTTTATTCTTTATTTTGAAACAGGGTCTCACTAAGTTGTGGAGGGCTTCACTACGTAGCTGAGGCTGGCCACAAACCCAGATCCTCCGGTCTCAGCCTCCCAAGTACTGGGATTACAAGCATGTGCTACCACATCTGGCTTATATTTTGTTAATCTTAGGTACTGGACCCCAGCAATGGTCTTAAAAGAATGATGCTGGAAGATGCGTCCAGTGCCAACCAATACTGAGAACATGTGAAGCAAATAGAGCGAGAGCCACACAGATAATGTCCACTTCAGCAACACTCATTTTTCTATCAGCTATTATGCTATGTAACAAAAAGTAAAAACTTTCCTGAACTACCATTATTAGTGTTTATAAAGTTTCCATTGAGAAATTATACTCTTTTTTCATATTTCTTTTTTGGTACTGGGGATTGAACCCAGAGGAATTCTACCTCTGAGCTACACCCCCAGCCCTATTTTTATTTTGAAACAGGGCCTCACTAAGTTGCTGAGGCTGGCTGTGAACCTGTGATCCTCCTGTCTCAGCCTCAGAAATCAGACTCTTAATTTTGTCTGATTTCCCTCCAACAATGTTCTATCCTCTGTTACAAAATATTGCTTTTTAAAAAAAGTTTCCTGGTGAAAGGGAATTTTTCCTGTCACCCAATTCCATGGATTTCAACTGCTAATGTGGTTCCTTAATGTTTTCTTCCTTGGCAAACATAGAAAGCTGAATAGAAGTGCGCGCGGGTGCGCGTGCACACACACACACACACACACACACACGCCACAAGCAATACTATACTTCTTTTGTTGTTCTGATACCTACCCAAACAATAGATTTTGAAAAAAAGAGTTTTTCTGTGGTCGATGAGTTCTTTATAAAGAATCAGTCCTTTTCAACATTATTCAAAACAATTTCTCTTCCAAACCAGAAATGTGTTATTTGCTGTTCTCAGCACTTTGGGGTTTACTAAAAATGTTTTAGTTAACTACAAATATGAAACGAGCTTGAATTTGCTGGAATTAAATGTGATTTTCCCTCATAGCCTAAGATTGTGTGTTTTATATTCATCGTCTAAAAATAATCTGGGGCCCAGGATAGGGTTGAACCATTTCCCTGTCATCTAAATCTTCACCCTCTTTAGATGCAGAGAGCAGCGGTGGCAGATGTGCTTGTGTTTTCTAGGACATTCCATCTGACCTTCCCAGCACTCACCAGTGTACACAGTTACTGTCTGAGGGCTGGTTCTTACCTATTCCAGATCCAAAGGTAGCAAGTGTTCTGAATTGAACATTTAACATAGGAACATTTCCCAAAACAAAAATTTCATACTTAGGAGACAATTTAAATCATTAACTCTATCATGGTTACCCAGAAGCCCGCACGAAGACTATTTCTATAAGATGACAATATGGGAGAGTTTTGCACAAGGTATATCCTGAAGCTCAGAAAATACCATCAGTTCTTTGCATTAACATGGTACCATAGTCCATCGTGTTTATTCAAAGATACTGTAAACATGCTCGGCGAGGCTCTGTTTCATTTTAATGCATTTTCCTATCAGAAGGAAATACATACAGCCAAGAGAATAGTAAACAGTGTCATACAGCATCCCATCTCCCCAAGGACCAATGTCCATGACCCCATGACCTGGCCTGCATCAACGATGTACAGCTGTTAAAGATGGCCAGGCAGGGTGAGATCTCCATGTGGCCCTCCTCTTGCTACAGAAGCAAGTCTGTAAAGTTCATTTTTCTTAGAGATGTGAAAGAAATGAGTCCCAGGACAGGACAAATAGGATCACCTTGCTTCTTGTCTTTCACCTCTTACGTGAAAAACAAAAACAAAACAAAAAAAACTAGTGAAAAGCCTAACCTTTCCAGAAACTTCCTTACAAATGCTATGTCCTGGAACTCAACATTTGCCCTGACTTTAAGTCTTTGCAAAAGGGGTTCCTGTTGCTGGGCGTGGTGGCGCATGCTTGTAATCCCAGTACTTGGGAGGCTGAGACCAGAGGATTCAGGTTCGCGGCCAGCCTCAACTACTTAGTGAGGCCCTCTGCAACTTAGTGAGACCCTGTTTCAAAATAAAGAATAAAAAAACAGGGCTGGGGGTATAGCTCAGAGGTAGAATGTCCCTGGGTTCAATCCCCAGTACCTCAAAAAAAAGGGGGGGTTCCTGTGCTTGGAATCTGCTTTCCCCAGGAGGTCACGTGGCCATTTCTCCTAAGCATTTCATTCTTGGCACACAGAGGAGTTCTCCAACTTCAGAATTCAAGTTTGCCACCATGGAACATCACAGTTTCATCGCATCTCTGATTTATTTTCCTCCCTGTATTTACAATATTAATGTTTTCTGTTTCATGTATCTATTTCTTGTTTATTTTCTGTGTCTCAACACCAGCTTCCATTGAGCATCTCTGCCCTCTTCCGCAGCACATAACAGATACTTGAAATATTTCGCTGAAATGATGAATGTCGGTGCTGATGATAAATAGTCACTGAAATTACGGTCGGCATGATACTCAACGTGCAATTCAGATGATTCATTTCATCTTTTTGTCAATTTTGGTAAGTTCTATTTTTCAAGGACTGTGTTCATTTCAGGTAATTTTGTGTGACTATTGGTATAACATTCACAGCATTTCCTTATTGTCTTTTGAATGCCTATAGAAGCTATTAATAAGCAATCACTCATCCTCAATATTATGATTTATATTCTCTCTCTTTTCCCTAGATCTGCCTTGATGGCAGTGGATCATTTGGTTAGTCATTTCAGAGAAAGAGATCTGTTTTCACTCATTGCTCTATTATCTTCCTGCTTTGGGTTTCATTAATTTCTGCTCTTTTCTTTACTATATCTCTACTCTTTCTTTGTATTTGTCTTGTCCTACTTTTTCCTCCATCTTAAGTTGGAACTTTAAATCTTTGATTTATACTTTTCTTCTCTTCTAATATAATATTTAAAGTTAAAAATGGCCGGGCATGGTGGTGCATGCTTGTAATCCCAGTACTTGGGAGGCTGAGACAGGATGACTGCAGGTTCAAGGTTAGCCTCAGCAATTTAGCCAGATCCTCAGCAACTTAGTGAAAGTCAGTTTCAGAATAAAAAAATAAATAAAATAGGGCCTGGAGATAGAACACCCCTGGATACTACCACA